>VWZV01006578.1:0-137085 GCA_013397155.1 Irena cyanogastra
TTTTGCCTTCCAGAGGTCAAAATCCAAGGATCTCAGTAGAACAGGTTGAATGTTAAAAGATTTTGGAGAGGATTAGATAATCTCATGCCCAACTAAGAAATCAAGCCAGAGCCAGCCTGAAAATCCCTAAAATTGACAGTGTCTAGCAGCACCTTGAAATGGTAGCAAAGCTGTTGCATATCAACTGAAAATAACAGTACTACTTCAAGGCAGAAAAGTGCATCTGCTAATATATTGATCCTTCTGGTTGTGTGGTTACCTGCTCTATTACTGACAGCATTGCATTAACACTGTCACATTGAGGTAACCCTTCCATGCTGTCATTTTCTTTTCAAAACATACCAGTGATTAAATCTATGTGGGCAGCCAGCATCTTGGAAAATAATGCAGCACATATTTATTGTGTTTTACCTTAAAAAGACCAACTGCCACCTTGCCTCCATTCTCACCCTGCAGCTGGCAATTCTCTGGTGAGCAGGACATTCAGTGGAAGACATACACATCAGCTGGTTTTCTAGTGGTGCTTAGGTGAGGTTAATGCTGGCCACGTTCCTCTTACTGGTTACTCAAAGTTGAGTTTCTGCATCTTCCATTCCTTCTCTGACATAAAGACTTTGTCAAGAGTGATGAGTTTCCATGGAAGTGCCTCTTAAATAGCTCAAATTCAACACACATCAGTTTCTGTACAATAAATACAATAGAGTACTACTTACAATGCATTATTCTTTGTTCATTGGGTGATAATTTGTGCAGAGGTCTGCAACTAACTTTTATTCATTCAACTGTTGGAAAGTAATTCTTCAAGTCAGAAATGCTCTGGGCTTGGGAAGGAACACAACAGACAAGTGATTAAAAAGACAGAGCTCCAGTTGGTAAAATAGAGCCACTGATGAGGTAGACATTCATGAGGAGGCTGATACATCCATACTGGGTGCTGGATCAGTGCCTATACACTCAGAGAAGTGCAGACTTTTTATAGGTTCTAAGACAGCTGTGTTTTATTTTGTAGATCATTATTGGCATACCTAGTTGCTCCCAGACCTCGGAAAGTCAGGATACATGACTGTAAGCCAGGCAGAGGGAGCTCAGCCGAGTTCCCTTCTTGAGATGAGAGGCATTAAAAGACAACTAGAAACCAGTTATATTTACTCAGTTGTAAGACTGAAGACAAGACAATGTGTTTCACACCATAGTGTGGGTCTTCCTAGTTTGGGTTGGGCAGCTCACAGCTGAGCCAGGCCACCAGGAATAGCTCACAGCAAATTTACATTTTTGTATACCTCTTAGATCAAACAAATAACTGTTCTGCCTCAGACACAGTGTAGATTTTTCCAGCCTGTTACTCTGCCCTGGGAAGCCCTTGCATCAAACTCAGTTGTCTCTGACACACTGTATAAGTGTGAAGACCAAGCTGTTCTATTGTTTTGCTTAGCTGAGCATTATAATTGTTTTTTCTTTTAAAGAATACTGTGCATCGTGCTTTGGCACTTGAGATTATGATAAACTGATTTTTTGGTTCAGCAAAATTTCTATTTCACTATTTCTATTTCCCCTGCTCTATTTCACTACGAGCAGGGGAAGGAAGATCTGTAATGAATATCTATAATGAATACCTCTTTTACCTCTCTCCAGAAATGAGTGATAAAAATTTCTTTGATGCAATTGGTAAGACTTGCAAGAGATGAATTATGTTCAGGTGCTCCAATGCCGGTCTAAATTATTTGATTGAATGAGCATGGGTGTTGTTGAACAAATTATCCATTCATTTCCTCAGTCCTTAGTTAAATAATCCTTGTGATGAGCTAACACACCCATACAAATGACATCCTGAAGAAAGACAATTTACCTGGCAGTACTTCTGAACCCAACTCTATTTGTTATCTGCACAGTGATTAGTATTTACTGTTGCATGTGGTGCCACCGAATGAGCTCAATGAGCCACTACCATAAGGACCTCTGCCTCTTGCCACTTCACTGATGCCTGCCACAGCAGTATGCTCAGGAAAAGACTGTCTTCTCACATATTTATTCATCCCTTTATTACAACTGTTCAAACAATTACCACTGGAGTTTGGTAGTTCTATTTCAATTTTAAAAAATCTTAAAAAAATCTGAATAAAACACAATGTGAAGAAAGTTATCAGTGATACAGTTTAATACTGTCTTGTACTTGCTGTTGTTAAAAATGTATTATTTCAGTGAAAAATCAGGTCAATTCTATGCAGTTGTACAATAAAGCAAAAAAAAAAATTACAACTATATGAAGTATAGCAAAATACAGTCATACTCTGGGAACAAACAATAGAAAGCTCAACAAAACAGAAGTGACTTGTTTCACCTGCATGCAGAGAAATAGTAGAGATAAAAGAACTCATGCTGCCTTCAAAAATTTCATAACATGAAAGTTGATAGTATGCTTAGTCTTCAAGAAAAGTGCACTGTCCACTGGTGTTTCTTCACTGTCAGACAGTTCCTTAAGCTATCCTTTAAGTTGGTGGAAATCTTGGTGTGGCTTTCAGATGGCTCTTAATCTGACTACTGTGCATAGAGTGCATTTACACACCCTAGGCTTGCAAAAATCTCCCAACAGATATAAGGTTTCCACCAAAATGAAACACTGAGACACTCTAGACACAAATGTATGTCTTTTCCTACATCTGAGATAATGGCTATTTTACTGCTCAGTTGCTCGTCATGCTCATCATCTTTGCCAGCACCAACAGAGGCAGAAATAGAGAAAAAACAAAATATTCTATCTCAAGTAGCACCGTAGAACAGGACACATTTCAAAGAAAGGCCAAAAAAATCGCTGTTATGGCAGCAGCTGTCATGAAAGAAATGCCTCAGTAGCACCCTAAATACAGTCCTAAGTTTTCAGACCTCAGGAGGATAAAATGAAGAATTGACAAATCCCAGGTGGTGTGGTACACAAGGGAATATTGCATGATTACATTTTTTCAGATGCAGGTGCTGAGAGCAACAGGAAATAGGAGCATTCTCTGGAACCAACAAAGCAAGATAACCCTCTGCAGTTTAGCTGCATAACGCTACCAAAGCTTCTTGTGGGCAATAGGGATGAAAACGGATTGAAGAGTTGCTGGACATTCTATTGGGAAAAGAATCTGCAGAAAAATTTTTAAAAGTAAGACACTATATTGGGGAGGTACCCCAGCAATTGGTTTACATCCCACATGAGGGTGGGAAAAGATTCTGTTTATTATTGTGTGTTCTTCCTGTCCTTGTCATTCTCCAGACACCTGCTAAAAGTGGGTCCTGGAGTTGGGATACCTTTGATCTGTCAGGGTACAACCACTCATCTGGTTATTTGATTGCAGACTTGATTTTCAGCAGTAAAATTTCTGACAATAAGAATTTCTAATGTACTGTGAAGTATTAATTGCAATGCTAACAATACTTTTTAACATTAGTATCTACACAATATTGATTCTGAAGTAAAATTAGTTTTGTTTTTTTTTTATAATACGAAGATTTGTTGATGAACAAAAAAGACCTGACAATGAAATTTCACATATTTTGAGCAAACTCAATCTTAAATGAAAGTCTCATTTAAAAGGAGATTAAAGAGATTTAAATGGTCCATGTTCTTACTTCTTTCACTATTGGGTATATTTGAAATTTTTAATGGTTTTGGTATAATTGTTTTTCTATTTGTTACTTTTTTTCTCACATGAAATTTGCTAAGGATTTACTGGAATCTCTAGTGATAATGACTGTAACAATATGTAATGCACAAAGTACACAAAGAAATGGAAGAGAAATATTTGTGCTGATACACTTTCAGTTATCATCTAGTAATTTTCTTTGAAATTACCCAGATGCTCAACTTCTATCCCCAAAATGACTTAAAAAAACCAACTCAATCAGGTGTTTGTTATAGTAATGACAGGTTAAAATCCTCAAGTTTTTTGATGCAACTCAATAATTAAGGAACTACACTGAAGATGTAAATGGAACTAATTGTACAGTTCCCCTATCAAAAATCAGATGGAAAAAAAAGTGCTGCAGATTGTACAATCTCTGTTCAGGTGCCTTTGCTGCTTTGCAGTGGTTCCCAAAATCTCCAAGGGTGAAGGTCTATGCTTCAGGTGGTACTTTTACAATATGACAGGCTTCTTGTACACAAAGATGACCATGTCCCAAAGCTTTCAAAACTGTAGATTATATGTGAGGAACAGTTTGCTAATATGCTGTATATGCCTTTAAAAAGCCTGTCTCCATAGCAAGTCAAATGAGAAAATGCTCCCTCTGCAGGGATGGGCAGGACAGCTCAACACTCTCCTCACTTTTGGAATTTTAACTACAACGGCAGCTTCTTTTAAACTCCTACATGTTTATTCATGTATTTTGTACACTACAGTATGTTCTTCTTTAAATAAAAACAAACAAAATGCTGTCTTTCCCAAAAGCTTCTTAAGCCTGGGATAGAAAGAAATATATAAGCCATTAACTCCAAAATTAAATTGTCGTGCGAATTATTACATAATTGATCTAAAGAAATAAGAAAGAAAGAAAGAGAACAAACCCTAAAAAAAACCAACAAAGCTTGCTGCTCTTGTGACCACCGTGCAGCAAAAAACACAAAATATTCATAATTATCTTTAAAAATAAAAAAAAGAATTAAAAAAAATACCACCAAGTAACAGAGAACAGCCACTTCACTGGTGTTTCTGAAGATGTTTTTTGGGTAAGAGTTGGAAATAGAGGCTTACATGAGAATGGCTACTTAACTGTTGGGCGTGATGTTATTTCAGTGCAACAGACAGAAAAAAGTACTATAGATAAATGAGCAAAGATTTTAGTCTGTAGAGGATCCCAGACCAATTACTGGGGATAATGTAATCAATAAATAGCAGGAAAGAATGAGGACAAGTTCGTCTTATGCCATAGGAAAACATTTTAAAATCACCTGTTTATCAGAAATCATTTAAAGGATTCCATTGAGACAAAAGAATAGTAAATCCCACTAATCTTTCTGCAAAACATGTACTTTCATTCAAAGTAAGATGGAGTCTTCATATTCACATAGCCTGAGGCTTTTTTGTCTTCAGAAACACTGTTGAACAAGAGCATTGCTTATTCTTGATGCTTTTGTGGTCTCCTTTACATGTCTTTTTCTTTGTTCACTTGTCTTAAGCTCTGAGTTTGGGAAGATAAATAAACAAAAAAAACCCCAGCACACACAGAGTACATGATTAGTTAGATGAACTGGAAGATGCAGAGGCAAAAGATTGGAGATGTGGCAGTCCATCGCAGCAGGACATGTGGGATGAATCAGGCAGAAGGGGTGAAAAACCTTAGCAGTCTGAGATAAAGCTACCTGTAATGTCAAAAATCAGGTTTCTGTGAAGAAACATTTGATTGTCTTAAGTGACTGGGAAGCTGCAGGATGTTTCACTCTGTGCACGTCACGTGCTCAAGCCAGCAAAGGATCAAGGATATCTGTAGACAACACTAACAGAGTCAATCTGACACAGGCATAATAACACACACAATCACTTTATATGTTTCCTATTTTAGAAAGCCGCCATTCATCCTGTTAAGCTCTTTATACAGTGATAATATTCTGAATATAGAGATATTTGTACTAGGAGTTTCCTTATCTTATGCGCTAAATAAACATTGCATGCCACCTTAATTGTATTTAGCAGACAGCTAATTTATTCCCAGCTGATCTTGGGAAGCTGTAATTCATCCCAGACATGTGAGCAATTGCCTCCTCTTTCTGTAAGGAGAATTCAATGTAGAAATGCGGCAGTAGACTGGGATATTGGCCATAATAATCACTGACAAGTAATGAGCCCCATTCCAGGAAGGTTTGACATAAACATTGTGCTCTTTTAGTACAGTGACATAGTACTAACAGTTCAGGACTGCATTGTCATTATAAACTGAAGCATAAGTCGAGTCTTTTGTTATTCATACTGATTAATAACCCTGTATACTGTATGACAAAGAGCAAAATAAATAATAATTGGAATTAAAAGCTTTTCTAAATTCCTGTATCCACTATATCTAAACAAAAAAAAAAACTATGGCATACCTCTGAAACTATGAGTTGGACAACTCAGCATTACATTTGCATTTGACACACTAATTTAAATTAATGATTCCTTTAAACCCTTATTTATTTATTCCTGTAGTTTGTATAGTATCATGTGGTCTGCTGATCATGTAGCTCCATCTCTCATAACTATCACCAGAAAATAAGGGCAGATAGTTATAGAGGCAGAGTAACACCAGTAGAAGCAGGGAGACAGGGATGTCAAGTGTGGTTTCACACCTGTTCTTAGAAAGCAATACAGTGCACAAATTCTTGTGCTAGCTGGCACATCGACACCCAGATAGTACAACAACCTTTGGAGCATATTTTGTCAAAGTAATAACAAAGCTGCTTGCAACTTTTTCTGCTACACCCCAGAAGTTGCACAGGATTCTGTTGGGGGTTAGGTTTCTTTCCTTTTGTTCCTTTTTACGTACAGAATTTTTTCCTTTACTTATAGAATTTTATTCCTTCACTTATAAAATTTTTCCCATTAGTTGCTAGGAAACACTAATGACTGGGGTACTTAGGAAAAANTCACCGCACCCGCCCGGCCCGCCCGGAGCCAGCAGCGCCCCTGCCGGCCGTGCCCGGAACTGCACCAACGGGAAAGCGCCCGCAGCGAGAGGGCTGGGGCTGGGTTCCAGTTCTGTTTGGTGTCAATGCCACAGCTGCTGCTGCTTGTGTGCTTTGTCATACACACTAGTAAAGAACTGCTATTCCTACCCTCATATCTTTGCCTGAAAGCCCCTTAATTTCAAAATAATAATAATTCAGAGGGAGGGGGTTTACGTTTTCCATTCCAAGGGACGCTCCTGCCTTGCTTAGCAAACACCTGTCTTTCAAATCAAGACAGCTTCCAAACACTGCTTTGCCCAAGTAAAAGGGAAAAACGGAGGTAAAAGGCCTCCTGTAAAAAAAAAAAAACCTAATGCAATTTAAAATTTCATGGTGCCAACTAATTTCTCTGTTGTTATGAGAATAATAGTTTAGAAAATTATTGGAAATACTATTGAAGAAAATTAAATAAAAACTGAAATGAAGATAAAACATTCATTGTGTCTGCAGCAAGTGAAAATTCCATACTGAAAAGTTTGGTATACCAAGAAAATCTTGTACTTTCCAAAGTAGTAATTGTATTTTTATCTTTGTCTATTAGCTCCATCTAATTAGTGCCAAAGCTGTAATGGTGAGTGAAATCACCTTCAAAAATACAGGTGGCCATCATTACAATCTCTGTGCTTTATTCACAGAATCTGAAAATCTCACCAGAAAGACAAAGGTTCATACTAGATTAACTAAAGCAGTGAGGTTTGGTTGATAATCTTAAAACTGCTAGAAATATTACACAAATTCTTGCCAAGAGCATCATTTTGTCTTAAGACAGTTTGAAGTCTTTTTTTCTCTGTTTTGGCCTTTTATTTTCATTTCCTCCTAAGGGTGTAGGAACAAACTGCTGAGTTCATCTGCTTTATGTCAGTCAGAAATTTCTCTGTACAGAGCAGAGGGAAAGAAATGTTGCTAATGGAAAATACTAATTTAAGGAAACAGCAAAATTATTTTGAGCATATGATAATTTCTTCTCAGTATTTGAAAACTAATAAAGCCACTGAAAATAAACTATTTTAAAAAGTAATTAAATCCATAAAACATAGCAGATTGAATTTTCAGTGGCTTTTCTAAAATTCACAAGAAAAATTGCCTAATAATGAATTTTATGGAGATGTATAATTTTTCCAGAATTTTAATTCACAACCAATTTTCTTCCTTCCTTAAATTTTCCCAAAATACTTCAAGTTAACTGAATGAAGAAGGACTAGTAATGGACCAAGACTTTATAATGTTTATCAAAGCACATGACTATAATTTTTAAAAGTATTTGAGCATTGTTTAAATCACTGACAGCTTCTGAAATTTGGTGCATTTCCCTCATAAGATTTTTCAAAATTACTTTTTTTTGATGGCAAAGGATACATTTAAGGAATATTCTTTCTTCTAATGCAAATCTCATTTGACATTTTAGGGTACAATTCAATTGCTACTCCACATTCAAAGTGTTTTAAAAAACCTTAAGAACCATTTAAAAAGACAGTTTTACTTTCCTTCATAGATGTTTCATAATATAGAGGGGAAAAAAGCAGAATAAAACTAGACTGAAGTCTGTTGTTTCACTCTGGCATGTGTGTGCCAAAGGACCTTTCATTTTTGTATGTAAAATGTGTTGATTTATCCCAGGGAAGCCCCCAGGACCATTTGCAATGAGCTGACTGCCTAAAGCCAAGCCTCAAATCAAATGAGACATTAGTAACCAAAAAGGTGTTTAAGGATGTTTTTGCAGTTACATTTTATACCTATAAGTACTTTGGAACTGTGGTATGTCACATAATTTCATAAATAATTTTATTTTTTTTAAATAACCATTATTTTACTTTTGATTAATTTTATTCATTTTAAATTTTAATTGCAGCAAAATTTTGCAATTGTAAAAATACCCCATGCATGCATTTTACATGAGCACAGAAAATCACACATTCATATACACAAGTATACAAATACATAAGTGCTATTTAAATTTCTGTGCTTCTTGTTATAATCAACATGTACGTAGTATAAAGGTAGATCACAGTAAAGTATCCTGTTAATTTTTTAAAATCAAATATAATTTATCAACTATGAAATAAAACCAAATATATCTGTATGTATGTGTTTTTACACAAATAAATACAAAATATTAGCAGTGATTTTTCTAGCCAGCAAATTGTATCAGCCTATGATTTTGTATTTAACTAAGTAAACTGCTCACTCTCGTGGAGGGCAAGAAGGGATAATTGTGTTAAATAATTAATTAACGGGATGATAGTGTAACAATGATATCTGAACAATAGGGCAGAATTTCAAGGTCTCATCTGGAAATAAACTGTACCAGTGCTTTTGCTGATTACATTTAGATATAATTTCCAATACATTAGAGAATTTACTATGCCCTTCAAGAGCTAGGAATGCATCAACTCAAGGCATTTAGTTTTGAAAGTATTTTAAATATTACCAAGGAGACAATTTTCTTCCTGTCTGATGATGTCCTTTTGGCTCCAGTATCAAAATCATTACATGTTTTTTGTAATCATAAAACCATATCTGAATGCCTCATCCTTCACAAATGCAAGTTAAACTTCACTTGTGATTAAATTTGAATGAAAGGATATAGCTAATTTCTAACAGACTTGATGGACATCTGTCTTTGTTGTGATGCCTGCAGAAATTGAATCCCTTAACAAGTAAACCACTCTACACAAAAATGCTAATAAATGGGAGAGCTTTGTGGGATGGAGAAGAAAAGCATGTTCCCCATCGTACAAAGCCCCTGCAGCAAGGTGTAGCCAGCTCATGAAGTAAACTATGAGACTGTTTTTCAAATGAGAAAAACAGCCTTCAGGCCTCCATCTTCCTAAAATAACCATTTTTAGGGTATTGCTCTGTGTAGGTTCAACAGGGACTTGTGGCCTGTTCAGCATGCATATGAAGCAGTGCTATGCTCAGGCACATGTACAGCCCCACAGATGTGAGTGCCAGCTCACAGGCTTCCTAACAATCAGTTTGGAAAATAAGATTCTTTGAAAGATGTACTTTTCTGGGGATAAAAACCAGAAAACCAGGTATGAACCATTTCTCAGCCATGTGCAGGGCTCCTGGCCCTGAAATTGTCCTAGGTGCTGCTATTGCAATGAAACTGGTGTGGAAAACTCATAGCCAACTCAAGTCTAAACTGGCAGCTAGATCATTAGAGCAGCTGTGAGAAGCAATTTATGAAGTTTAAGGCCAGAAGGGACCATTAGATCATCTAGTTTGACCTTGTGTACATCACAGGCCATTGCATTTCATCTTGTTATGACTGTATCTTGCTCCATTAACTCTGTTTTATTTATGTTTGCTTTTCTGTCAGGGAGCTAGACCTAAAGTCAGGACAGGGAGAGGCAAATACTTATCACTTCCCTCAGAACTGTGTCTAATCGCTCATCTTGAATAAAGTAAGGAAAGATCTAAATACATTGGATCTTTTCCCACATGCTGGCTTGTTGTGCCTTTGTGCACTGTATCAATGACCAATAAAAAGCATTGTCTATTATCTTTCCATCTTTAGGTTATTTCTTAAGACATTTTTTGTTTGGGTTTTTTTTTTTTTTTCTTCTGAGCATTTCAAAGTTTTTCTAAGAAGATAAGGCAAATTTATTCTGGTTTTGTCTGGAAGATGCTCTACTTGTTTCAGTCCTGATACGAGGTTTGAATTTCTTAGGGTTTTTTGATATTTTACAGCTGTGGAAGATTCTCCTAGCAGTCAGTTTTGTACTGTACAGAGAGATAAAATTACCTTAATCTCCTCTCCTACTCACTTCTTCCTTGTTCATACACTCATTGCTCTTATTAACTTTGTTATCACATCAGTGGAATTTCTCATGTTGAATTGCTTTTTGCTTTGTGACCTCTAATGCTCATTGAGGGCCATGGAGCCCAAGTATATGTTTTCATGTACTCTCCTGCCTTCTTTGCTCCTTGGCATACAGTCTAGCCCTTATGTATAACCAGGGGCCTGTTGCATGGATTTTTTTTTAATCACTACTCATTTCTGTGGTGAGCAAAGGTTCAAACTCTTTAGCATGCTACCATAAATGGTTTGTCTCAGCCTCAGGCTACCTGATGATGACACTAGAATTAAAAGTGTTAGTGTACCACAAAGTAACTCTGGGGTCCCAGAATTAAAGTAATATTTAATATTTAGTCTTAGGACCTTAAGCATTTGCAGTTCAAAAGTTTAAAAATGGTCAAAAAATTAGGGTCTTGCATGTTGTTGCCATTCTTAATTTTGAATCCTCCAAATCTGTGAGATCACATTTTCTGTACTATTTCCATTAAGCCTGGAAACATGAAAAGAAGAAAAAAACCAATTGCTTACTCAAATTAAAATGTAAGATATTAAACATGAAGCTCCTATTGAATTGGATATCCTGATGGACTCGCAGAAGCAGCAGAACTGCAGAGAATTATGGAAATGCTTTCTTTTAAAAGCTACTGTTTTCTCAGGTAAATTTAGCAAGGCCAACTTTGTAAACAAACAGGAGATAGGCATCATGAGATTTCTTTGTTCATGTCAGTTTGTTCATCCTGAACATAAGGTCAGTGATCCTCCTTCTCTAAGTCTACATCACATCTCTAAGAGATACTATGTTTTGCATTTATATTGGCCACAAAGTGGAATTAGCAAACCAAGTGAACATTATGTCCCTTGCTATAAGCATATTTCATTTAAATCCTCTTATCCTGCCCTTTGTTTCACAGAGGTGTACTTCAGCTTTTGAATGCATCATTGGAAAGCAAGAGACAGTGTGCACTGAAGCTGGGAAAATACCATTCTTCATACACTGAGGGGAAAATCTGGCCTTCATTATGGAAAACTCAGAGTGAAATCCAGACAACTAGAGCCAGTAGAAAAACTCCCATTGACTTTACAGGGGTCTGCTTTGCTTTCTAAGGTGAGTGTTGGAGAGATTAGTCTGCATCTCTCATGTTTTCCTAGGTTAGAGGCTCGCCAGCCTCTAGTCTGCAAAGCAAAAAATTGAGACGAATCCAAATAATTATCTTCTCTCAATCTCCAGCACCTCTCTTAGATACAAGTTGCGCTGCCATACTTGATAATAAATCCTGATGTTCAACTAACAGACCACAGAGCAGTGATTCCTGAACTTTTTAACTTCTATTTTGCAAGATAAATATCTTTTTTCCACTCACATCAAGCTTGTCTTTCACCTCTCTAAATGACAGGAATGGAGGTTGCAGATATAGGGGCAGCCTGCTTTCAGCCCTGACATGAAAGACCTTGGTGAAGCAGCAGTGGGCAAAACAGCTTTACTCTTTGATGGATGGGTGCTTTCCTCAGTGTATTGCTCCCAGGCCACATAGCCAGTGAAAACCATGATGCCAGGTGAAGGGATGGAGTAAGAGTGACTGATGAATATGCTGTCACTTGAGTAGATGTTCTCTCTTTGAGTTATAAAACACTACACCAATGCTTGTTCCCCTGAACATCCCATGGTCATGTACACTACTGCACATGTAGGCTATTATCTCAAAGTTTTTTCAACCAAAAAAACTGCAAAAATTTTTATGTGTGCAAGGAGGAAACTTCTACTCCCCAACCATATCAAAGGTATGTTTGGTAAAAAACTTAGGAGTGCTAGGACAGGGAGCTACATCTGTATAGGGTACGTGAGGGCTGATGCTGTCTGGTTTCTGGCCACAGAGAAGTACTGCAGGAGCACAGTGCAAGGGAGAAATGCTGCCCCTGGACCTGCTCTTGGTTCTTTGCAGCTCTCTCCAAGTTTGCTCCTAAATGGCTCATTGTTACACCTCCTGATGCCTCCCTATAGGAACCTGCTTAATAGAAATGCTGTCTTAATAATTAATTTCCTTGTGGGTCATCTTGCTCAGGTGATCCTTTTTGATTTATCAAGGAGAAAAAAATAAACCCAAGCCAAACCAAACCCAAAACATAAAGTGGCACAAGACACAACTCTTGTCAACTGGCACAAAATAACATTTTTCTTGTGTTTTCAGCTGCCAGTCAGAGAGATGATAAGGAGAAAGCCCTCTTAGTCTCCCCATCCTGAGCTAGGAATTAAATAGAGTTCTTGGATGCAGAAAGTCTGGCCTGAAATTCCACCTCAACAACATTCAGTGCTTGGATAAGAGATGAATGCAAAGCTTGTAAAATTCTTACTTGCATGAAGATCTTGCATGTTCTTGTGATTTTGAAGTCCAAACTCTAAACAAAGCATTTTTATGTTCCAAGAAATATTTCTTCATTTTCTTTTTCTTCATCCAGCACTGCCTAACAAAATAGATATAACTTCAGAAGTCACTTTAGTTGATCCAGAAGTTAATCTCTGAAGTGACCAGTGGCCAAATCTCCAGCTGGTACTAATCATTGATTCTCCACATAAGTCAGCAGCCAATGAGGGTAGACATCAGCTTTATAGTCTGGTTACTGCTGTTTGGTCCTCTTCGCACAAGACAAGTGACTACTATCAGACATAGTAAAAACAGAGACTCAGACTTAATTTTTTGTGGGTAGTAGCTCTGTGCAGGAAAATTTAAAGGCAGGCCAGGTACAGACTTTCACTTCTGTTTTGGACACTTCTGCTGTCCAAAAGTGGAGTATGATGGCTTTTTCCTCACTATACTTAAAACTTAAGAGAGGACAAAGACTCATTCTAAATTGATATCTTATTGCGGCTGTCAGGGTCTCCTAGGATTCTCTAACAGTTCTCTACACAAGTCCTTGGACCACGGTTGTCCACAGAAGTTTTATTTACACTTACAAAGTGTTGCTCTAAGTTCAGCCTTTTCTAAGCATTTGGATAAGGGATGCACATAGTAATTCTGCTTATGGTGACTGGGAGGAGTTAATTCTGTGTTGTTATTAATGCTGGCTGCCCATAGGGGCCCCTCCTTGGACACCACGAGTATGAGAGGTGCTTTCTGCATGGCTACTTTACACAAGGCTGGAGAGCATAAAAGGTAAGGAAGCAAACAGGCTGGTGCAAGGATATGGGGTGGCCATGACTTGTGCATGTCTGTATATATGTGCATGCAAGCAGAGGGACACAGGCAGCTCAGGGATGGGGGTTGCCTCCCCAGTTACACGCTCTGGCATCTCTAGATGGAGCAAGTGGGTATGAGAAAAGCTGTCCCTGAGAGCCCTTGTGGATATTGAGTTACTACCAGGAGCCCATTAGCAGTAACACTATTAATCTTCTCACAGACATTTAGAGAACAAACCACAAACCATGCAAGGGCAGTAGGGAGGCATGAAGCATTGAAAGGAGGCCTATCTTTCAGAGCCCAGAGGGAAACCACAAGTGAAGGGCTCTACTAAGGAGCAAGTGAGTTGTGATCCCTGCATGACACTGGCTTACCAGCAGGGCCAAGGTTAAAAAGTGAAATGAAGGAAGACCTGCTCTTGCAAAAGCCCAAGCTCATTTGGCTCAGGGAAACTCAAGGAGCCAGTCTGACCAGGCTTGGACAGAGAACTGTTGGAAAGATTCACTGGTGAGCGCAAGGTCACATAAGTCTTGATTAGACTTTTGAGGGTCTGCTCCTGATGCATTAATTATTTTTTATCTTTGATATGAAATTCATCATGGAAGAAGAATTTTGCAGGGTAAGGTTCTTTATGTAGATCATATGAAGACTGTCCAGGAATTGTGCCATTAACTGGAGCTCTTATCTACCACCTGCACCTGATTTGTCTCTTCAGTGTCTTTTAAATATTATCCACTAATGCTGTTGAAGCATCATGTGATTATTTAGCAGCTACTTGGGAAATCAGGAATTAACATGTAACATCATTAAGATGCTGGTGTCCTCAACCCCTCTGGGCATTTCTCTGTCCTTAGGTGGCTTGTCTTCCACCTCATTTATCACCATCTCCAGCAGAGCAAAACCTATTGCCTCTAGTCTGACCTCTAAGGCAGGAAAGAAATTCCAAATAATGTAAAGGAGGAAAAATATCACTATCCATCATACTGAAAATATTGGTGACATCCTCTAGATTCATCAAAACTGGCAAAACCTGAGCTTTTAGTCTTTCTTGGTATTGTGGGACATCTTTTCTTCTCTTTATTTCTTTGGCAGTGGAAGAGGTTATACAGGTTGGTATTACCTAGGAGGATGAATATTTTCACAGCAACAGAAAATAAGTCAGAAGTCAGTGTTTTTCACTTACGTAACTGTCTCTGGTGGTGTTTATTTCAGTTCCATGTAGAGTAGGATGGGCTTCTGCTTGATGAATCTAAATGCCCCCATAAAGCAAAGGTTAGGTCTTTAGGATCATGGTACATGCACATCATAGTCAAAATGTAGCTGCGTGCTGAAATGCACCAGGGAAGTGCATGGGACAGGTAAACTAGAGGTGCTCTGATTAACAGGGACAGCAAAATCTGTCCTAAAACCAAGACAAACACTCAGAGAATGGCCTGTACTCATCTCCATCTTAGTCTTGCCACAGGCACTTCTGGACAACTCAAGGAAGAGATATGAGTTTCCTGTTGTACTATTGTGGGTTTAGACCTAATAATAGAAGCACTATTTGAAATAAATAAAAACTGACCCTAAAAGAATACTGAAGGTGTCGTCAATTTGAAGACAGCAATCATCTCCTGTTTGTTTAAACTGTGGTGTGTACTCAAGCCCATATGTACAGCACAAATGATTAGACTACTATCCTTCCTGCTGAATATGAAAAGACTGTGCACACAAAGAGGATAGCAAACTAATTATCCAGAACACTGGTTTCCAAGATACAGTATATGAAGATTAATGTTTGCTTTTTCCCTTAGAATGGGAGATAGTGACCTTAAATAAATTGCTCTGAATTGCAGTAATGAACAGTGAGAATAAATCAGTTTCCTCTTTCATTTCCAGCCCTACTACATAATCTCCAGCTATGTAAGAAGATTTCCACAGCTGGCAAGAGCTATCTCTATCTCTATTATTATATTCTATGTATTGAAGTTGGTCCTCTAATCAATACAGCAATAAAAACTACTGCCACACCTGTGGCTTCTCCTCTCCAAACCCAAGTTCTCCCCTTCTCCAACACCAGCACCTTGGGAGCTAAAGCAGCAGGGCTTGAAAAGGTCCCTACACCTTCCCCATGTTGTTTTCTGACTCCTGGAGGCAATGGAGTGGTCAATGAGAGCTGCAAGGAGGGCTGTGGGCCAGTGGACAATGAGCTGGAGGAATGGTTTTCTTGAGAACCTGGCCCATGTGCAGGCTGTCTCATGCTCACTAATTTTCACCTGCCTTAGCTAAGCAGGTCAGATTCACAGTCTGATATGAGCATAAGGGTGACAAAACCACCATGTACTTGATGGTCAGTCATCAAGAATTAAATTCCTCAGTGTTTGCCCCCTATT
The DNA here is from genome assembly GCA_013397155.1 of Irena cyanogastra. Classification (NCBI taxonomy): domain Eukaryota; kingdom Metazoa; phylum Chordata; class Aves; order Passeriformes; family Irenidae; genus Irena; species Irena cyanogastra. The sequence goes on from VWZV01006578.1 coordinate 16,030, forward strand.
AATGATGGTCACTGCTCATTAAGTGTCTTTTCAGTGTATGAAGTTGCTATGCAGGCAGATAACTGAAGGTAATAAAGCCTGAAACTGACAGAGAAGTAAGGAAAAATAAAATTTGAAAAAAAATAAATAAAATTAGGCTGGCCTTGCTGTGACAAATAGTCACAAGAATAAGTGAGCTTTATTTTTTTAATATCTCTATAAACAAAGACCCCCACACTCAATCATTTTTATGATTTGTGGTTTGTTTTTGCTCTCGTAAACACTAATAAGATATGACTGTACCTGAACTGCCCTAATGTTAAGAATTTCCTGGCTGCTGAAAAGCTGGTAAACATAGCTGTTATTGTAACTGTCTCCTCAGCAGGCAGGACAGTGAGCCTAAGCTGAGCAGCAGTTTCCCTATCATCCCTACCCAGAGAATATCTGGGAACAGCATGGATTACACACATGAGCAACCTGATCCTGGGCCAGGGAATTCAAAAGATATGAGTCATGTCACCACACAATTCAGCAGTAGGCAAGGTCAAAGATATCAGGATGCACTATTGTAACACTAAAATCAGGTGCCAAACTGTGCATAAGATAACGTCAGCATATGATTTCAAATACAGAGGGCAGCCTGAAATAAATTTATTTTGAACCTTAGAAAAGTGCTTTTTGGAAAAGTGCTCCTACAGTGGAGCTTTCAAATTGGAAATTGCATCTATCACATTATCTATAGTTATTGGGCCATCCTAGTGTTGCTTCAGAGATTAGCTGAACAAATAGGAGTGGAAGAATTGATGCTAACAATAACTTATAGATACATTTTTGTCAGTATGAAGAGAGAAAAGAGCACGTGTAGCACATTGCGCATGAAATTAGCCATTTTGCAGTTATCTTTTAGTTTAAATGGTTTGGGAGTGGATCTGTGAGGTTTTTGCCTTGTTGATGCATTGTTGGCAGGGGTTTTCAGGATATTTCAGTTTGATTTAATCTTACAAACTGAAAGGTGTTCATTTATGACTGTTGGTTCTTGACTTAAGTGTTTTGGGTGCCATGACCTTTTTACAAAAAAATTACAATTGAGTGAAGCAACTGACCCTTATCAGACCTCGAAATGTAATGTTTCAAGAAGCTGCAGAGGTGACCAGTATATGAAATTTGGCTGTATTTCACAAAGAACATATCAACAAGTATTATCCTTCCAGAATTCTGATTTAGGAAACATCAGGTAAGATTTAAATTTTTTATTATTCTCTCCTAAATTTTTTCCTCTTCTTTATTATGAAGACATAGTGAAATAATATTCAGGATAAATAAAATAAAATCATTGTTCCTTCTCTTTTTTTTCCACTCTTATCAAATGTCCAAGCTTTTAAACTAAATTGTAAGCTCCTACTGCAAAACTGTGAGCGCCTAAAATTAACCTCTTACCTTATCAGTTGGTGTATAAACATCTCATGGATTCGTAGGACAAAAGAGCTTTTTTTTAATGTGTGCATTGTCTAGCCTAGATGAGCAAACGAGGTTTTCTAATACTGCACAGAGCACACTTACAGTCCATGATTAACTTCTTAGAAATATTCCAAATAGTTTATTAAAAACTCAATGCATGGGGAAATTCAATGGTACACTGTTTCACTGGTTACCACCCTTGCTGGTGAAAACTATGACTGATTTTTCCATTTTTTCCCCCCTTCAAGTTCCACAACTGGATTTTGGTCTGCTTGTTTCTTAGCAGTACAGTTACGAGTATTATCTTAAATTCACATGTCAGACACACTGTTGTGCTTGAATAAAAGAAGTGGCAAACACTAGTACTGGTGCATGTTTCTTCTTTGGGTTAGCTTATCCCAATATGAAGTAATCACATAATTTCATACAATTAATTCATTCTCATCTTCTCAGTTTCCAAAAATAGGTGTCCACTTCTCGGTTGAAATGGTAGTTCTTATAAAAGCAAGAAGCTTGCTTTGATCTTTCACTGCTTGAGCAAGTTGAGTCCAGAAAATTTTCCAACTGACTTGTCCAATTTATAAATGGTCAAAGAAGGTACATGCTAGATGTTTTTAAAGATAAATGGACCAATATTTGAAAGCACTAAGAGCCTTTTCTTTCAATATGTTCCCAGAACATATTATTTCCAATTATCCTGCTTTTCTTCAAGCCTAGAAACAACAAATGAAAAACAGATGTCACGTTCTATTGAAGGCTACTGATGGAATGGTAGCTGCTCTTGCTTATTGGAAACTGTTTTAGAATTATTTCCCTCTCTTTCAGTTACCATGACAATATTTGGCCTAATCCCATGGGGTTTTTTCACATCTAAGAACACTGTGTAGGCAAGTGGAATTATCATTAAAATTAATCCTGTTCAGAACTGATAATGAATGTCTTAACAGTGCCCTTGTTTTTAAGTGTTGCATTCTTACTATCATTCCTTCAGGAAAGGTTATATGGAAAATACAAACCTTTAACTGTCCTTGGTTGTAGTAAATTGTTCCCAAAATGTAATAGTGCATCATGTTGCTATGAAATACCCTCTTTGTGTTCATAATGTTCTACTGTCCAACAAAAGGACAAAGTTACCTATCCAGATTTACCTATGAATGTGTAAAGATCAGCCCCCAAATTTATCTGGATATCAAAAAATTTATTCAACGTATCTTGTGTTTAAGAAAAATCAACCATTCTGGATTTGTCTTCTTTAAAAAACATCTCTAATCTGAAAGCATTAATTTGTACATATAAATACATAACACATAGACTCCTGGCTATTCTACTTATGAGCCCCCTTCAGTCTCCTTCCCAAGCCCCTGTGGGCTGAATTGTAGGCCGTTGAAAAACATACTCCTTAAAACCTTGTGCAAGAGAGTTACTAATGAGGGGGAAAGGTATGTGCACTGAGTGGAAGGATACCTGGGGGAAATGCATTCTTCTCAGCTTTCCTTTTGCATGCTAGCAAGCAAAAATCTATTATGATATTCAGGGTCATTTATACATGTGGAAATCATTGTTGTGGGAATTCAGAGTAGTAGCCTGTAGCACAATCAGCATAAGCTTATTGTAAAAATACACGCAAACCTAACATGATATGTCTTCTGCTGGGGTTGCAGGTTTGATTGTTAAAAGTCATAGTGTTAATATGATGCATTTGGACTTCCGTAAAACATTTGGTCTGATACCTCATTACATTTTGATTAAGAAATCAGAACAATCCAAAATCAACATAACCCACATTGATCATAGAATCATAGAAGTCCTGAATGACAAAATTGTGTGGGTTGGAAGCAACTTAAAGATGTGTAGTTCCAACCCCTTCCCCCTGCCCATATTGCAGAGACATCTTCCACTAGGCCAGGTCGCACAAAACTCCATCCAGCTTGGCCTTAAACACTTACAGGGATGGGGCACCCACAACTTCTCTGGGAAACCTGTTCCTGTGCCTCACCACCCTTACAGCAAATTTTTTGTCTAATATCTAATCAAAACCTGCTCTCTCTCAGTTTCAATCAATTTCCCCTTGTCCTGTCACTACATGTTCTCATAAAAAGTCTCTCTCCATCTTTCTTGTGGGCTCCCTTCAGATACTGAAAGGTCACAGTAACATCAGCCCAAAGCCTTCTCCAGGATGGAAAAAAACAACTGTCTCAGCCTTTTCTCACAAGAGTGTTTCTCCACCCCTCTAATCATCTTAGTGGCTCTTCTCTGGACTCAAGCCAACAGACTGATGTCCTCCCTGTGCTGGGACCCCAGAGCTGGATGCAGGTTCCAGGTGGGGTCTCAGCAGAGCAGAGCAGAGCAGAGAGGCAGAATCCCCTCCCTCCCCTGCTGCCCACGCTGCTCTGGATGCAGCCCAGGACACGTTTGGCTTTGTGGGCTGGGAGAGCCCATGGCTGGGTCATGTCCAGCTTTTCATTTCCCAGCAGCCAAAGTCCTTTTGGGCAGGGCTGCTCTCCATCTGTTCATCCCCCAGCCTGGACTGGTGCTGGGGGTTGCCTCAACCCAGGTGCAGCATCTTGGTCTTGGTCTAGTTAAACTTCATGAAATCCCCATGGGCCCAGTTCTTGAGCTTATCCAGGTCCCTCTGGATGGCATCCTGTCCTTCAGGTGTGTCAACAGCACCACTCAGCTCAGTGTCAACTGCAAATTTGCTGACTTGATCCCTTTGTCTACGCCATTAATAAAGATATTTAATAACAGTGGTCTCGGTACTGATCCTTGAGGGACCCCACTTGTAACTGATGTCCATCAGAACTCTGAGCCATTGATCACTACCCTTTGAATGCCCTTGCTGAAGCCATGCTCTCTTGAATCCTCTCTCTCTCCTCCATGTGTCCTAGCACAGCTTCTAGCAGGATCTTTTCCACAATTCTTCCAGGCACAAAGGGGAGGCTGACAGACCAGCAGTTCCCAGAGTCCTCCTTTTGACTCTTTTTAAAGAATGTTTCCCCTTTTTCAGTTCCGTGGACTTCCATGACCTTTCAATATCATGGATGGTGGCTTGGCAACTACATCAACCAATTCTCTCAGGATTTTGGACTACTTCTCCTCAGGTCCCATAGATTTAGGTACATTCAGGTTCGTCTGGTTGTCCAGAACCTCATTTTTAACTGAAACTTACTTTTGTTCCCTCAGTCCTCATCCCGGTGTCTGACTGCCTGAGACGTGTGGGAAGAGAAGTTGCCATTAAAGATTGAGGTAAAAATATGTTGAGTACCTCAATCTTCTCCTCATTCTTTGTTACCAGCTTGCTGGACTTATTTATTTGGTAGTACAGCTTCTTTGATCTTCCTTTTCAGGATAACATACCCCTAGAAGCCCTTCCTGCTACTCTTTTTGTTTAAAAAACCCTGGCTATTCTATGTACTAATGACTTGAAAGATAAATTAAACTCCATATCAACAGAAATGTGAGATGACATAAATGTTAGGGAGAGCTAAATAGTGTAGAAGACAATTACTGAGAGAGGGAGTGACCACAACAATTTTGTGCACTTGTTCATACAAACAAATTTGACAGAGCTAAATCCGTAGTCATAGACCAAAAACTCATACCTACAGATGGGGAGAGATCAGAGAAAGACTGTGGATTAGTAGACATTCTCACTATTTTATGCATATATATCTATTCACACTTGTATTTAGATATTTATGTGTCTATTTGCATGTATATACAATGTTTCCATGTTAAGTATTTTAATATTCATTTATAGAAACACAAACATACACACATATACATGTATATAATCCAGTAAAACAAATGATAAGTTTCTGACAATTCTTAAACCACTGTAAATATGTTCCTTGTTTTCCCCCCATATTGATCAGCAATTTAAAAACAGATTTTCTACAAGAAATTTCCAGGAAAACACATGGGCTTCAAGTTATAGCCTGAATGTAAAAGTGAATGTTGATGTTCTAAGGGTACCCTGATGCTGTGGCACCTGTGATCACAGTCATGATGAGCATAGTAAGCTGGCATTTGCCTCTCTTACTGCAGTACTAAACAATGTTATATAATGTGCATGGGGTGAAGATTGCCTCTCTGAAAAGGTGAACAAGCACCCAGTAAATAAGGTTCCTAAATAAAACCATGCAAGGACATCATGCAAGAGACCTTCCTACTTTCGTGGGAAAATACTCCATGTAATTGCAGGAAGGAGTGCATTATGTCTTCAAAAAATTAGTTGTTTCAAACAAGTTGATGGACCAGAATGGAAGGAGATAATAAATTAATTTCAGTTTTGATTTTATCTTCTCTGGTCACCTGTTTATCTAAGATTTGAGGCACATAGTATTTAGAAGTGGGAAAAAAAAACAACTGGAGCTTGAAATTAAATTTTGAAAAGATCACCTGGGTATTACAGGGTTTTCTTGAAGCAAGCAGCTTTTCTGTCCTGGCATCAGACCTATATTTCAGAAAGGTTTGGCACAGAACTTTCTTAGGGTGGTACGTTGCTTCATTCAGTTGCCTGACACAATATTCTTGCAGTGGCCCAAGGCATTACACTGAGTTATGAGCCAGCTTGTGGTAAGTTACCAGTAACTTCAGTTAGTTCACTCATGTTCAAAGTCTAACCAGGAACTGGCTACATTTGTTGCCTCAGGATGCACAATGTTTTCTAAAAAGAGTTGCTTTCAAGGTCTGAAGCTATGGAAAATGTGATTTTTATGTTTTCCGGTAACAGGAGGACAAAGATATGCCAGGATCAAAGAAAATACCTATCATAAAGGGCAGTCTGAGTGACTATTTTTTGGCTGTTCTTGAGTTACACAAGTGGCTAATATCTGAAAATTCATCCTTGTATTAAGAAAGAGTATAACATTTACAAGCCATCTCACTTTTGCTTCCCTATGTGTATATGGTATACCTAAGCCAGGCCTTTCCTATATACATAACTTGGGGGGGGGGGNTAAAAATACAAATGTAATAGTACAATCAAAAAAAGCCCCGCTGACAGAGTCAGAATATGACTTGACACCCTGTTGGCCAGGGTGTTGGCAGCAGTCCCATTAGATGGTGGCTGCAGTCCTCCTGCAGTGACAGGTGTGTTTCTGTTGGACCAGTGATCCTGTAGAGGGGTGGAGTTTTCCTCTGAAAGTCTTGTGGAAAGCTGCTCCTCTGGGTATCTGGTGGGAAAAGGCTGGGCTGATGTTCCAATTCTCAGATTATATCTAGGTATGAATGCCTGGCTCCTCCCCCTGTGTGGAGCATCTCACAAGGGGATGATGTAATTTTATCAGTCATGCAGTGACACTCAATGGCCCATTGACAGAAGGGAGGGAGGATTGGTTGTGCAAGAGATAAAGAAAACTGCCCAATTAACAGAAGATAACTGACCCACCTCTAACAGATGGCAAATATAATACAAACCCCCAGCTACATCTTCCAACCTAAGACAAAAGGACAGAAAAATTATAGAAAAAATGCATTATTCACAACTTTGTGAATTAGTCTAAACAAAATTATGTTGCTTCTATTCTAAACAAAACCATAACTCCTCAATGAGTATGTATGCTCCTACATGAGCAGGTATATGTTCTGAAAATGCTGGCAAAAATTGGCATATCACTCGACGAAAGCAACAAGTAGATTAAGCAAATCAGTTTCATCTAGCATCAGTTCACCCAGCATAAAAACTCATTGTTTAGAAACAAATCCGCTGACTTAAAGGAGTTAAATAAAGTTTTTGTTAGCTCCAGCTAGAGGAGATGTGTAGGCTAGACACACACTAGAAATCGAAGTGTATCTAACTGTTTGCCACCCTAATAAGCGGCAATGGTTTTAGCCATCTGCTACCAAGGGCATGTCAAAGTCCTAACAATCTTGAAGGGGACAAAACAATGCACTTCAGAAGATGACCAATATCACTGCAATGGCCCATAGTTTCTGAAATTAGTTTTAATGCCCACAATCACTGTGAAATAGTGGTTAAAAAAAGAAGTAATGAGTACTTGCTGAAAGAGGAGAAATTTAGGTTAAATATTAGGAAGAAATTTTTTACTGTGAGGATGGTGAGACAATGAAACAGCTTGTTCAGGGAGGTTGTGGATGTCCAAACCCTGGCAGTGTTCAAGGCCAGGTAGGATAAGACTTTTAGAAACTGTTACAGGGGAAGGAGTCTCTGCCCATGGCAGGAGGGTTTGGGACTAGATGATCTTCAAGGTGTATTCCAACACCCTAACATTCTCTGATTCTATGATCCTATGATTTGGACTTTTTTCCTGAAAGGATTCAAGCAGATGCATTAGACTTTGTGGGATCTGTGCTGTATCTTCTGCCTGTCATGCTCACACAGGGAGGTGATTAGGTTGTGCTGTGGAGGCATCCTGAGGAACCTGACAGTGATGTGAACAAATGTGGAAGGTTCCTGCTGTCCACACCAGCATCAGACCTACCAGTTACCTGCTGTGTCCGAAGACACTGACAGGAAATTGGCTGTTTGAGACTCTCTCATGGTGGGTTTTGTTCCTCCTCAGAGACACACAAGTATACTTGGTTAAGGAAAACAAATGATCAAGGCTGAGAACTTTTACTTCCAGCAGTTTTAACTGAGCTGTATTTAGAGTAAGAGAGCTCCACCCTCATAGTGCTGACAACAGCTATTTAATCTAATTGTTGAAGACATAAAGCAATTTCCTGTCTGAGTACATTAACTGACATTCAAATTACATTACCATGCGTTCTTTCACTCATACTATGAGGAAAACATGAAGGAAAAGACCATTTGAATTTGTCTGTTGACATCAAAAAAGCTGACCCCAGAATCTGAGGGGGACTCAGAAGAGCTTAAACTTACATTGAGCTTACACTAAGAGTGTAAACTTGAATGTTGCTGCACTTACACGGCTGATTCTGGTTGTATGAAATATTAGGGTTGGAATTAGGCCTGCCAAAAAGTAAAGGTTTGGAATGTCTAAAACAATTCTTGAATTTGTATGTAGTTTCTTAAGTAGCTCAAGCTGAAGGCATTGAGGCATTGAAGGCATTCAAGAAGAGATGCCTTCTGAAACACAATTTTAACATTTTTGAAGTGAGATGTTTCAATTTTTCACTCTAGAACAATATTTTGCTTCAATATTTAGCTAACAATGATATCTAAATAACATTGAAACGTCCAGAATTGATGTAAACATTTTGTTTCAGATCAAAAAAAACATGTTTGTTCAAATCATGATCTTTTTTTAAAAATACCTGTTATTTTATTATTGCTCTTGCAGTCAGTTGGTCACTAGCATGCCACTTGACAATCACAGAAGTATGCAGCTTGGGAAATTGCCTTAGCAAAATGATGAAAGAAAATCTGGTCAGTTTTTGTAATGGTAGCACAACGGGTGGGGAGGGCAGAGGCAGGAGGAGAGAACTGCAGGACGTTTCATGTCAAATCCCTGGTTACAATTTTAAATAGGGATGATCCAATGCCTCTCAATAAAAAGAGTGATGAGGCTTTCAAATGAAGACCTTCTTTTGCAGATCTGGTCTAAGAAAAAGAAATATCTGCAGACATGATTTTTTTTAGCCTCATTTCTTCTGTGAGCACTCACAAAGGAAAAAATAACCCAACTTTTCCTTTTTAGCTGCCATATATTGTTAGTGTTGTGTCACCATAAACTGAACTACTTAAATGGCATCAACTGTGAATTAGCTACAGTGAAGCCAAAGAAAATAATTTTAAAATGAAGCTTGAACTCTTCAGATTGCATATTTAGGGTTAAGTGAACCTTTCAGATCAATGGTGTGTTCTGGCCCTGATTTTTATTTAAAGCGGACTGGTTTCTTAAGCCCAAGTTCTTGTATTTCACATGATGGTTACCAAAACACTAAGCACATTATAAGACAATAGAAGTGCAAAATAACTCCTTTAATCCTGTTTAAGAAGAACAAGGATTTCCAAAAAACCAAATTATGTTGCATATCCTGTACCTTATGTTCAAGGGAAATATAGGACACGTTTTTTAGAGTAAAAAGTTAATACATTGTTGTTCAAAGTCTCACTCTGTGACTGTAGTCTGTCATTTATGGCTATTTCCAATTGTGTTAATTTATATTATTTGTAGAAAGAGCATTTTTGAAAGAGTGCTTAATTTCTATCAAGAAACATCCCTTTGCTATCTGGCCACTTTTGGAGAAATGCGACCCTGTTCTTCAGTCTGGAAAAGGCCTCTGCCTTCACCAAAGGTCAGACATGGGTAGGAAAAAATGATGATGTAAAATTGGACAAGAATAATAGGGTTTCCTCTCATCTTTTATTGTAGACTACATGGCCCAGTGATAAGTTTATATGAGAATTTCCTTCACACCCGCTTTGTATTTACAACCATCCTTTAGATGGGATCTTGCTGTGCCAAGAACTTTGCAAAGCTGTGGGAAACAAATGCTGTGATAGGAGGGAGGGAAGTCAGCAATCCACTGTGTACAGACATTTTCTGCTTATTGGTAGGTGTGTAAAACCTTCAGTTTTGCCAACTGTCAGCAGTCTCCTTCCCTCATTGATGGGTCTCCCCACTGATGTAGGTAAGGAGAGGGTAAGGAGAGCCATGAAGGAGGTGAGCTCCTTCGTGGTGAGGAGTGACACCCCCAGGGCTGGAGTAGTGTTGGATTGTGTAACTGGAGCAGACAGCACTCACAGCTGTTCAAGTGACAAAGCAGGGGTGTCAGGTCTGGGGTTGAAAAGGACTTGGGCAGGGACAAGACTTCACAGCAGAAAACGGCAGAGTTATGAAGGACTTTGAAGAGGAGGAAGCCTGCTGGGAAAGATGCCCATCTTGTTTTAATTACCTGCATTTTCCTGTAAAAGGTGTATGCTGCCTCAATGATATTTTTAATCCTCCTTGAGTTAAATTGAAGATTTGCCCTTCTAATTGTACGATTCACATTTGAAGTACTTATTGCTGTCTTAGGTAATTCCAAAAACAAAGACTCAAAAAGAAGTTTTATTTTTTTGCCCCCTGAAGCAGAGATCTGACCTAGGATAATCCATACTTTATGCACAAAATTAGGACATCTGCAAGAGATTTAAGAAGTACCCCAGGAAAGTGGAAGTGAAAAACATGTAAGGATGGAGCCGCTGGATACTTTTTTTCTGATGATGGGCTAAACCTGTAGTATAGAGAGTATATTTGAAAGAAAAAAACACATAAACATCCCCCAACAAAAACAAACAAACAAAAAATCCAAACAAAACCATGTTTCAGATAGATAGTGAAGGTGTATATGTATGGTTTTTTGTTTCAGTGATATTGAAGTCTTACTGTGCAACAACACAGAAATGTCCTTCTGCTTCAGATAACTTTAGTGCTTGCTACACAGAAAAAGATGTATCTCTAAGGAAAAAGGCACATTTCCAGGTGAAACTTCGACATAACAGAAATTTACTCACATCCCTTATTCCAGGAAGGTCTGATGAAAAACCCTGAGGGAACTGACTGTTACAAATCTGAGGTGAAGCCATCCCATTGAGTGTTTGAAAGTGTTTCATTGACAATCCATAACATCTCTTTCTCTGTGTATGGCCGCTATACAACAGCTGTTAATGGTGCATTATTGCACATGTCGCACTTAATTTTGATATGTCATTGTTTTAGGCAATATTTCACCATCAGAGATACCTCATTAAAGGTCTGAAATGCTTTTCATGTCACTTCCTGACTTTATTCAAGGAATAAATTTTTAGTAAAGTTCTCAAAATGTTTACATAATATGTAAGAATCAGCACCTCTCCCAATTTATTTATCTGCATATACAGATGGAGATCTCTCTTTCAAACTGAAATCTGAATTACACAGCTAGTCCAAGACTTTGAATTAGCAGAAACTGATGACCTTTTATTTTTGTAAAGGATAGTGTTATCAAAACAGGAAGAACTTGAATGAAAGAACACTGTGTCTTTTATATTCCTTGCTTTTCAGCTTTCAATGAAATGATAAAATGTTCCAGGAACTCCATCTCTCTGGGTGGGTATGAAAATATATTGGCAAAATTTCTTTAAAGAATACTACAAGGTGCCTTAAGAGCAACAATTTGATTTTGTTTTAGAAATGGGCTGAGTGAAAGAAAAATTGCTATGAGTATGAATTCTCTCCTTCCTTCTCTTTTTTTCAAAACTTGGTTGCTAAAGTGTTGGGTTAAAAAAATAAAATATAATTGTCTTTGTTTATATGAGATATGGTATTTTAAGAAAATTAGCCTTTCTCAGAACTGGGGAGAAAATTACCCCATAGATGATGTCTACTCATTAATTATAACAAATACTAACAATTGAGTGGGGATGGTGAAGATCAGATTCATTCAGGTGGAACAGCAGAGCAGATTACCCAAAACACAGCATGCAGAAGCATTGCTTGATTCATTCAAAATCTGAACTACAATCATTCCAGGGTTTTTTCCGGCGAAATTTTATGAACACTCACACAGAAGAACTTGTCACTCACTGGTAAGAAAATATGTCAATGGCACTTTTGGAAACAATCTGTGCTATCTACTTATCATAAATGACAGACAGTAAGTACATTCTCTTCTCACTTATTTGAACTTCTTTTTTTAAAAATAACCCTATTACCTGCTAGTCTAACCTCAATGCCTGCAAAATATAGAGAAGATTACTTAAAGAATAATACAATCATCAGACACAGTCAAAAAATTCGTGGAGTCACAAATGGAAAGTCCTTTTTAAGTAATTTGATATCTTTCAATGTAAGGTTACATGTTTAGTGGATGAACAGGATGTGATGGACATCATTTTTCTTGATATTTATAAGGCTTTTGATGCTGTTCTTCACAGCATCCTTCTGGATAAGCTGTTCAGCTGAACAGGTACACAGTATGCTGAGTGAAGGACTTGCTCAAGAGCAGAGTTCAAAAGTCTGTTGTGCATGGGGCTACATCTGCCTTCTGACCAGTCACCAGGGGTGTTCCTCAACGTTCAGTTGTAGGGCAATTTCCATTCAACATGTCTATCAATGGTCAGGATGCAGGAGTTTAATGCACCATTGGCAAATTTGCTGATGATACCAAATTGGGAGGTACTTTTGACTTTCTTGATGGACAAGAGCTTTACAGAGGGATCTGAAATAGATTGGAGCACTGTGGCATGAAATTAAACAAGAACAAACACAGATTCTGCCCCTGGAATGTAAGCAAAGTTGGACACAGGTATAAGCTGGGAGAGCAGTGTGTGTAGGGCAGCCCTGCAAAAGGGATCTGGGGGTGCTGGTGGGCAGCAGCTCAGGGGGAGCCAGCAGTGTGTGCCCGGGCACCAGGAGGGCAAACCCCATCCCGGGTGCATCAGGCACAGCATCACCAGCTGTGATTGGGATCATCCTGCTGGATTCAGCCGTGCTGCAGCCTCACCCTGAGTCCTGTGTGCAGCGCTGGGCCCCACAGTCTGAGAAGGGTGGGCAGGTCCTGGAATGGTCCAGAGGAGGACAGCAGAGCTGGTGGAAGGGCTGGAAGGCACATGCTGTGAGCAGAGGCTGAGGGCTCTGCGTTTGTCTGGTTGGGAGAGAAGGAGGTTCAGGGGTGACCTCATTGCTCTGTACAGCTCCCTGAGGAGGGGACCTGGAGAGGGAGTGCTGGTCTTTTCCCTGGGATCCAGTGACCAGAACACATGGGAATGATTCAAACTGTGCCAGGGGATGTTCCAACAGGATGTTAGGGAATATTTCTTTACCCATGCAGTAGCTAAACCCTGGAACAGATTTCCTTAAGGGGTGGTAAGTGCCTCAAACCCCTTAGCGTTTAACTGGCACTTGGAGAGTGTACATAATAAAGTGCTTTAACTTTTGTTTGGCTCTTAACTGGTCAGGCAGTTGGACTAGATCACTCTTGTAGGTCTCTTCTAACTGAAATTCTTCTATTCTGTTATATTCTCCACTAAAAAGGAGGAGTTGAAATTCTAAGAAATACTTGCCTAACACACTAATTTTTATCCTCATTTGATCCCATACTTTGACAACTCCTGAATTTCAGCCCAAAACACTTAGACTGACTTGGAAAATTACTCTATTTCAACTGTACCATATGGTTTAGTGAAATCAATTTTCCCTGGCTTACTTGTATTTCATTCAGAGCCAGTCTAAAGAATGAAGTGGCTTTTCTGTTTCTGGCATGAAAAAGAAAATTCCAGTTAAAATTGAAGGAGAAAACAAGTATCTATAAATATTCTAAATCAAATTGTTCTCATTTTGTCTATGTTGTGATTTTTAAAATATATGCTAATTTATATTATAAAAGCAATTATGGCTTCATGATGTTTTTCATTAACAAAGTGTATAAACCAAATACTTAATCACCAAAACCTGCTGCACATTCAGGGGCAGATTAAAAAAAAATTAACCATATTTAAAAAAAAAAAAGATGACTATTTGAGTAACTATTAATTATTCTGGTGTAGATCAAAGTTTTTCTGAAGTAATCGTTAATATATAACACATACATAATTACAATATATGGAATGATCTAAAATATGTTAAGACCTTCCACTTTCTAAAATTAGTAATCCCACAACAGTGATTGAGGGAAAGATTCATCAGTCTCTATAAGTTTCTGTTGTCTCAACCTGTTTAATGCATCCACACTAGAAGAAGCAAAGGATTGTTTACCTTATTATTTCACTTCTCTGTTCTCGGATGCTATTTAAATTGTGTTGTGGTCTCTAGGCAATGTGCATGATAATAATAAAATTTTTATACAAAGTGAGTCCACTGGACTCTTAATGTGCATTGTGCAGGTCTAAGTCATTGCCTGCCTCTCTCTTCTCCCAAAGCACTGCATTGAGAGAACCACTCAATTGCTCTCTCATCCAAAATCCATAGTCCAGATGATAAATGCCTTTTTCACACACAGAGAAATGTGTGATTCCTGTTCATATATATATATACATATCTATATATATATATGCTTACATTCACTTTTCCAGAAAGAGAATGTTTATCTTGACAATGGACAAATCTTCCTGAGGAACTGAGTTGTTCCCATAGGTCTTTTAATCTCATACTCACTCTTTCTTTCCTAAACCACAAAAATTTCCCCCCTACTTTCAAGGCATGTTTTTTTATTTCCACATCTCCTCCTAAGGCTGCCTAGAAATCAGGCAACTACTGTAAAAATAGCTAGGAAAATGTTGGCAAAAGCTGTTGGAACACCAGTGTTGGATAGTTTTAAGTAAAATGTTTATTAAATTACTGTGTGCAAAGCACCTATGGGGGTAACCAGATTGTGACATCTTGCCTTTAGGATTCTGATCTGATTATTTATTTAAGTTCCATGCCAAGATAACTGAAACCTTCATTTTCTGCTATGGCTTTAGGGATTTTTTTTTCTCCTCTGTAACCTCTGTTACATGTCCTCAAGGTGTGAAAGGCTATGGACCTAAAGTTGGAGAGGTGGTTATGAGGGAATCTTGTAGTTAAGAATCTCAAACTGTAAAACCCAGATCTGTTTCTCCTCCAAAAGATATGAGCAGGGAGAGTGGAAATGACCTTTCCTGTGACTATGAAATATTCATGAAGTAACAACCAATATGTACGGCAGCATTTTGCCTCATATTTTCCCAGAGTGCATCCAGATAAGCTTTGGAAAATTGAGCGGAGGCAGTTCAAGGCACTGTGGTCCACATGCTGACAGTTACCAAACTACAGCTAAGCAAGCAAAGATGGTAGTAACCACAGGTTTCTCAGCACTGAAGTTCACAGCCTGTTGTATTAATTTCAGGTGTCATGTGTTTCGTTTTCCATATGTGACTCCAGATGGGTGCGTTGAGAGGCCAACCCATGTGCTTCCAGGAAGCTTAATGCAACCAAGTGAAAAGCAGATAGGAAACACAGAGCCCATCTCAATCTACTCCTACTGGTAAACTGATTTGCCTCTCAGAAATATTTAAGATTTTTGGACACCTTTTCTTCCCCTTTTTGTGTTACTATTATGTATCTTATTACACAAAGAACAAACTCTCTTGTTTTTGAACTTTAACTTTGAACTGCATTCTTGGCCAGCAGGGCAGTCAGTGATAATTGCTTCCAGTCTAATTACATTTTGATGGGATAATATTTCCTTTTATCAGTTCTGAATTTGACACTTTTTGATTTCTTTGAATGCTTCATTGTCACACATGTTATGAGACAGGAAGGATAGAGGTTTCTGTTCTGCTTTCTCTTTAACATTTAATTATTTTGTATGCTCTTATCACGTCTCCTCTTATTCACAGCCTTTGACAAATAAACAATTCCAGCCTTATAAATCTATTTTCCCTAACCAGATTTCTCATGTGCTTAAGTATTTTCAGTGCCCTGCTCTGACCCCTGTCTAATTCTGCAATATCCTAGTGGGAGAGGGTGCTGGGTGAAGTAGTTGAATGCTAAATAAGGCTCTGCCATCTATGTGTATTTCCTACCATAACACAAAGAGCAGAAGATGTTGTATTTTGGAAATTTCATAAAAGGCCCAATGTCTCATAATAGCCTAGGCAAGAATAATATAGGGCTTATGGTCTATTTATTACAGAAATATCCAAAATGACTTTATTGTGTGAGGCATCTGTATCTGGAAATACTTTATAGAATAAATATCAGAACAAAAGGTTTCTGTGGTAAATAATGGCAGTGAGATACAGCAGCTAAGGATAGATCTGGAAGAGTATTTAGACCCACAAATATATGCAGTCCAAGAAAACTTCTGTTGCCTGTTACAATTTGCTATGTAACAGTTGGCTTTGGCTATTGTGTGTTTGCTTTTGCAAATTATTATGAATTGTAACCACTTCTGTAGATACAGTGCGAATTGTAATTGCTTTTGTGCATAGTATAACTAAAATTGTGCATGAAGCAAAGCTATCACAAGATGTAAGTGTGTGTAAGTGTGCTTGCAAAAGGTGTATCACTATATATGACTGCTCTTGCAAAATATATAACCAAGAGAGGAAGACACCATAAAAGGAGAATACCAAGTCTAAAGTGGCATCAGAAGACCAGCTCAGACTGCCTCCCTGATGGACCCTTGGAGACTGTGGCTGTGGACTTATGCAATGCTGTGGAGACCTGAGGTGGAATTGTGGTAAATGGGCTCAGAGAAATGTGCAAAGTCATTTGAGGAAGTAATGCAACTGCAACAGTATAAAAGGCTGCTTAGTAAAGAATTGAGTGTGCCTCTGGCTGTTACCACACACCCACTGCCATTACTTTTGCTTTATTGATCCATCCCTTATTATCTCTTATTAAACTCTTAAAATTTTGAGGAGTGGGCGTAGTTTCTCACATTGCTGTACTTTGCTAAATGAGTCTACAATCTCAAAATACTTAAGCTGGGATGTGTGTTTGAAGCAAATTTCCTGTTTGCCCTTGTTTACTTGTTTGGTTCTCCTGGCAGGGCACTGTCATCAACCAGATGAGCAAAAAGATGAGACAGTCAGTAACAGGTGTTCAGCCTAGAGGTTCAGCCCAGGCAATACAAAATAAGGCTCCTTCAATGTGCACAATTCAGGCTTCAGGTCCCCTGCATCCCATGCATTGCCATGCAGACACAGACCTGTTTTATTCTGCACCACCAGCTGGCCAATGCATTTAAGTAGCTGAGCCAAAGGCCTAAAACATCTTACAATTGTGGTCAAATTTTCTTACATAAGTCTCCCAGCACTGCCTCTACTAACAGGTAAAGAAATGTATTGTTGTTGAGACAGGAGAATTCTCCTAATCAGGAGAATTTTCAGCACTTAGTGCCTTTATGCTGAAGGAGAAGAGATACCTAGGATGTAGTTTAATCTGAGCTTGCTTAGCAAAAAACTGGATTTCTGATGGAAAGGCCTCATAGCATAGGCTTACAAGCAGAATAGTGGTAATGGCTTTGTGGAGCATAGAGGGGGACAGGGACTTTTGGATACAGACGTTCAAACACTGCCAGCAGGGAGAGCAGAGCCATATTATGACTGCATGTGTATCCCCAAGAAGCTGTCCTTGTATTCACCTCCAACAGCTGTGTCAGGCCCTCCCCCCACCCACACACCCACACACACACGGATCTGGCTGTGCCCATATGACCCCTGTGGTTTATCTTCAAGTGCTGCCCAGAGCCTTCCTGCAGCAGCATGCATTGATAGGAGACAGTGACAAAAAATGGGGGGGAAAACAGCAAAGTGGGATCATGTCTTTTGTGAACTTTTGCAAGTTCTTGTTAGTTCTTCAGACTGAGAAGCTGAAAGGAAATTGAGATTAGAGTAGGGGAGAGGAGACAAAGAACAAAGGTCGAGGGAAAATACCTGTGAGTAACAGTAATGGTGACAATGTAGGAAAGGGATCAGCCCAGCTGCCTACAAACCCCATTGATTAGCAACACAGAAAAACTCTTTAGTGCTGTATCTTTTTCTCCAGACACAGAGGGCAATGGAAATACAATCATCTGTTTGCAAAGCAAAAGCATCAGAGGATAAAGATAGGGCACATATGGGAACATCTGCTCTTC
This sequence comes from Irena cyanogastra, assembly GCA_013397155.1. Taxonomy (NCBI): domain Eukaryota; kingdom Metazoa; phylum Chordata; class Aves; order Passeriformes; family Irenidae; genus Irena; species Irena cyanogastra. The sequence goes on from VWZV01006578.1 coordinate 33,964, forward strand.
CTGAAAGATAAGCATGTAATAGAATGGGACCTAAGACAGAATCACAGGCATCAGTTTATCAGTTGTGCAGTAAAGAGGAGCTGGAATGAAAGGCAGCAAAATGAAGGGAAAGAGAATGAAATTAAAAATAACTATGAAATTGAGGGTGCTGCTTGATTGAATAATTCAGAGAAAATGTTTCTGCTTCTTCCTTTCTTGTGTCAAATATTAGAGCCAAAAAAGCTTTAAAAATTTCAGTAATTCTCACTACCACTGGTGAAAACTGGGAGTTATATTAAGTGTTTACAAAGTGGGGAAATCTAACTGGATGAGATGAAAGAAAAATCTTGTATGTAAATATAAATGTATTTAGGAAAAACCATGAAGTAGAAATAAATACAAACATGCAGAATAAATACATATTGGATGAAAAGAAATACTTATAGTACATAAATGTATAGTTAGTGTGTACCATAGACATGACTGCTATAGCTACAGGTGTATTGATATTTCTAGTTCTAGCTTGTCAGACTCTCATGCCTCCTTTCAGAAAAGGAGGGTCCCCAGTCAATTCTTTTCTGGAAGTTTTCTATAACTGCATCCCTGGGAGAGTGTACTCTCAGCCATTCTCTAAGGAGAATAAGTTTTGGATAGAGTAGGAGAAAAGCTAGAAAACTAGGTGAGATTGTAAAAATAGGCAAGCAACTGCATATCAAAGTACAAACCTAGTTAACACAGGGGCGATAGGTAATTAAACAAAGGTGGTAGGAAAGAAAGTATTTGTTTCTGTTACAGCAAACAGAGGAATATTCCAAAACAAAGCAGGCTGTTTGAGAGAACTACTAATATGGTCTAATTTTCATTATGTACACAGCAAGTTCTTGAGGCACTCTTCCTTAGAGTGTCCTTCATATGTCATGGCAATGTAGACAAGTCCCCATGCGAAACAGACACTGATTTATTATATTTGAAAAGTTATTTTGATCTTCTGAATGAAAAAGCATAGGTTTGCACAAAGTAGTATCTTCCACTCTAATGGAAGATCCCTTATGGTTTAAATTTGGGCTATTTTTTTGTTTTGCTCCAGTAAGCATTGTACAACATCATTCATTTTCTAAATAAGATAGCACTGGGCAGACATCTTCCAGTTTAGGTCTGACAGATGCATGCAAAAATAAGCACAAATCAACATGCTCACAGACATACACAGGCACACACACTCTACACATATATGCAGCAGTTTGCAGAACTAGACCCAAAAAATGGAGTTAAAGGATGCTGTCTAAGGAGTTTAAGGAGCTGAAGGATGCTGTTTGCCATGCACAAGCTGCTAGATCTCACAAAATCCCAGAATGATGTCAACTTTCATTGAAGTGACATGTCTCAGTAACTTCCTTATTTGCATATATGTAAGTAGGGCACATGCTTTTAATTGTTCACTTGCACAATTGAGGTGTAAAACACATTGACAAAGGGCTTTCAAAATGTTTTTTCTTTTTCTTATACTATAACTGTTTTGAAATGATTGTACACCAAATGACAGCTCTGGCTTCAAAATGAACTAAGTTTGATTTTACTAAAATGACACTCACATCCTTATTTAATGAGCTATAATATTTTTGCAATTTAAAGTTTTCCTTTTGATCAGGAAAACGGTCTCAAAATTGCTCCCCTGGTGATAGTGTAACCATAAGAAATCTATAACCAATGATGATACTGATGACATTAGAACACAGTTATCAGCCTCCTGTTCATCCTCAAAAGTAATCAAACCTTTTGCAGAGATTTATCCTCAAATATTCTTTCTTGGTCAGAAATGCTAATCTCTGTGCAAAATATAATGAGAGGACTTCTCATACATAATTGTTATTTAAAGACTTCACACAACAAAGTGGAATGAAATTAAACTTACATAATTGCATCCTTTAGGCTGGAGAGATCTCTCAATCATGATCTTGCTTAAGAGTAATCAACTTCCTGGGTTCTGCTGCAGGCAAGACATGTTTGACTGCTTGAATTATCTTCTCCCTCAAAAGAACTGGTCACAGGCAGTTAGTGGAGCTACGGTTTTGGTTGTTTGTTTTTTTTCCCCCCTAAAATTCATGTCTCTGAAAATAAAAAGATGTAATTTAATTTAAAATTAAAATATTTGTTTACTCACATGCACTCAGGCAGAACATAGTATCTGCTGCATAGGTCTGACTTGGGAAGTCAGTCCAAGAGATGAGAAGTATCTGCTTTCATAATAGAACTATAAAAAGGCTTGGATTGCAAGGGGCCTAAAAGATCACCCAGTTCCAACTCTTTGTCATGGGCAGGAACACCTCCCACTAAACCAGGTTCCTCAGGGCCAAATCCAGCCTGGCCTTGAGCACTTCCACGGATGGAAGTGCATCTGCAACTTCTCTGAGCAAACTGTTCCTGTTCCTGCTACCACCCTCACAGTAGAGTAATTTATTTCTAACTTCTAATCTAAATCTCTCTTTAGTTTGAAACTTACTCCTTGTCTTACCACTATTTTCCCATGCCCTCATTTTTAGGAGTTCCCTTTTAGTGCTGGCAGGCTGCTATAAGGCCTCTCCAGAGCCTTCTCTTCTCCAGGATGAACAATCCCACCTCTCATCCTGTATTCACAAAAGTGGTGTTCCAGCCCTCTGATCATCTTCGTGGCCCTTCTTTGTACCATTCTAATAGGGCTATGTCTTTCTTGTGCTGCATACTCCAGAACTGGGTGTGTGGGATCTCACAAGAGTAAATTATTTACATTACTGATTTCCAGGATTCATTTTTATAATTCACTTTTTTAGATTTAACTTTGAAGACAGAGATGGGCGTAAAGAGTTCCACATTTAAGCTGTCATTGTCATGTCCTCATGACTTTCATAAAAATTCAGAACCAACATCTGAAATTGCTCAGAAACAGATTATAATTATTCTTGCATAGTTGGTAATTTTCCTGCACTGTTATCAAATTATATTTATATTCATGTTGTTGAACCAAAGGTATTGCAGTTGAACTTTCGAACACATTGACACTTTGGATTACTGATCTCAAAAAGTATAGCTTTCTACTAAGCCGTGTGACAGTGTTAAAGATAGACAAAGATCTACACAGAACAGTAAAAGCTTTAAAAAATGTTGAAGCACTTATCTCTACTCTTTCCAGCTACCAGGTGAGCAGCTAGTAGTATAATTTAAAGAGAAAACAGCTAATTTTCTCTCTGTCTCTTGCCCCTTGCTCCACAAATTTCATTGCAAAGTGGTAAACAGTATTAGAAAAGCCTGAAAAATATGAAACTGTAGGCTTCAAATCTAAATCATAGTATCACCCATGTATTCTGAGCATATATTCAGGGTCTTGGTTTGATTACAGGGTTTTCTATGAGTCTTCTTCAAGGCATGGGACTTTTCCAATACACATGGATGCATTTCAGTCTGTGGTTTTTCACTTGAGATGTGATTAGCTTTTCTTCATAAATGGCTTTATGAAGTGTTTACGTGTGGAGCAAAAAAATCCCCTATGTATGTTTTATGAGGGTTTCAGCATTAATGATTCAGTACAATGAGGGAAAAGCTTCTAGTGTATTAATTTGAGATGAAAGGGAGTAGGGAAAACTCACCCAAATCCTTGGGAAGAACAGACTTGTTACAGATAATGATAACAGAAGGTAGAACTATTGATTATGTTTATATTTACTTCTGTACAACCACATCCCTGATTCACCCTGCTAGGACATACAGCAAATAAACAATAGGGCCCATACTTTCCAACACATCTCCAAATCTGAATTTCAAATTTTCAAGAATAAGGATAAAAAAATATAAATATCTTAGGTCTCCTGTTGTCCTGGTCTATCTGGACTAATAGCAGGCTTCAAGATGAGCTATGCAGACACCTTATGGGGCTGCCTAGAAGGTGCAGTGTAACTTCCACAATCAGTGACACAGTGTTTGAAGCAGTGAGTGTGGTCAGAAAGATAGGCACTCAATGACATTATTTTCACAGATACACTGGGACACTAAATTCCCAGAGAAGCATTTTTCCCCCTATTTGTTATCTTTACATCTGACAAAGATGTGCCTGTGCTAAAGCTGAATTGCCCTGGTTGTCCCCCCATTTTTTTTCACCTTTTGGCTCAGTAGGAAATTTAATACAGTTTTAGACACAGCACAACAGACAGAGAAGTCTGCATTGACGTCTGAGGCATTTCATCCAAGTTGCCTCAAAATGCTTTAATGAGCATAATCTATGTGCATACCTTAAAGTCTAAAATAGATTCCCTCTTCTTTGGAATCCAAGCCACATAGTGATTTTGTCTCACGACTGTCCAGTGGACAGACTACAGCCCTGACAGAGCTGCCCAAGGAGCCAGACCTCTCAGGAGGAGTTTGGGCACTCTGACAATGCAAGGTGGATGGCTCAGATGAGCTGAGAGTAAAATAAGAGAATAAAGTAGTATTCCTTGCATGTTCTTATCTCTGTATAGATCCATGTCATGCAAGTCTAAAATTCAGTCTTACCTCTGAGGTTTCAAAGTAATTAAGAGTGCATACATATGTGTAGTACAACAGATTGAGTCTGTCCTTCTTGGTGCATCAGATCATCTGGATTTACATAAAACTTGGAAAGAAATAAATGAGGATTTGGCTAATGTTTCACACCAGATGAATTTCACTTCACTCACATAGATCCTAAATGCTTTTATGGGATGGAGTGTAAGTGTAAGTGCAGATGCTTCTTGCCCAATGCTTGACAGGCAAGAGCAAGAGACAGAGTCTCCCTTCATGAACACCCTTGTCTTTCCCCAGGACTGCTGCTCAGGACTTTGGGTGGAATGGGCAGTAAGAGTTCCACCTGGCCTCAAAGATGCACTGAAGATGGTTTGTCTTGCTTTGCTCTAAGAGCTGACAGACTGAACAAAAAATTGTTTGCCCTCTCTTTTAAAGTAGAAGCAACTGATATAAAACTTCACCTCCTTGCCTCTTTGTTTAAGGAGTTTGGACAGTCTGCACCCTACAGTGGTTTATTCCAAAAGGGCTAGCTGTATCACTGGCTATGTTCTGGCCTCTTCTGCCCAGAAGAGCACATTGAGCCTATAGATTATACTATCCTATAATGTGTATTACATACATTTTCTGATCTGAGAAAAGACCAAAGCAAAACCAGAACCCCTGAACTTTCTGGGGTAGAGCTGTCTGTACCATTACAGGGTTTGGTGCCTGATATATTGCTGAGCTAAAGCTCTGAGCCAAACTGAACATAAATCTGAGTTCTGGAATAGCAGAGTAATGTGTGTGTTCCCTTACCCATGTACTTAGTCCCTGAAAGAAGCAATTTTTACAGGATTTTTGTTTGTAAACATAAACTTCACGCTATCCTTCTCCCTTTCCATCTTTCTCTGCTGCTTCTAGGTACAGGTAGGTCCACATAGAAATGAAAGAACTCCCATTATGCATTCATTAAAATTCTTTAATTAAGCTGCAATCTCATTTAGGGAGGTCACACAAAAAAAAAAATAGTATTGAGAAACAACCACTCCAGCAATAAGTTATGAAGAGTCTTTGAGAGCTGACAGTTGGAGTCTGCCCACAGCAGTCCCAAGAGCAACTCTTTGAATGGCAGTATTAATTCCTGTTGTTACCATGCACTGACAATGAAGGAAAAGAATGGAAATCAATGCCCTGCCTTTGAGAATGTAGCACCAGTTGCTGCCTCAGTTAGCACTTACCTTACCTGTGTATGCAGACTGTGGTGGATAGGTACTATGAGAGCTCACAGGGAGCAAAATCTCTTCTTTTCCTAAATTTCTAAAGCACAAAGCAAGGAAAAACACAGGTAAAAACATGTCCACTCTGGACAGCTGATGAACCAGGGAAAGGAAATCTGTGAGAATGGGGATCTTTTCATGAGTTCTAGGTGGTTTGGGCATCTGCTTGAGGGAGGGAATGGTGAGTTAATTCCTCACATAAGTAAAGGCAGAATTACTGTGGTTTTGGAGGGGAGCCATGCTTCACACCACTGTGGAGAACAAGCTGATGATCTACTTCTCGAATATCACATTCCCTTTTGTAGCCTTGACATACATTTGCCCTGTGATTCAAGAGTAGCTTTGCAGCACTCATAGACAAACAGAGGACAATCTATCAGCTACCCTGAAGCTACATTTTGGGATTGTTTATCAACAAGACATGTTGTTCCCTAGTGCCCTAATATCATGGTTGAATTTGTTTGGCGCCCTCATAGGAAAAGTTGAAAACGTCTGGAACACAGGTAAATGAGGATTCCTATAGAAGCTGCTGAGGAGCTTTATTTGGAGATAGGTAATCAGCAGGAATCAGATGAGAAGGCTAGAGTGTATAGGACTTCCTGGGGAAATTTATTGAGATACAATTTCAGCTGACTGAGATTTGCATTTGCATGAGATTGTTTGCATTTAGCCTGAAGAACTGTACAGCTCAGCACAGTTTGTAGACCTTGACAGCTCCCTGTGAGGATTGACAGACAACAGACTCCACTACGATAGCAAAGCAAAGCCGATTTACTACGAGGTTACTAGTTACTAGGTTACTAGTATTTATAGGTCACTATAAATAGGTCACTATGTTCGTACAAAATTTTCTACACTGACCTCTTTGTCTCAGTCTTCTTTAGAAACACAATCTTCTGATTATTCTTCTTATATTAGGAATGTCTTCTGTTATTTCTTTCATCAGGGCGGTCAGCACCAGAGGGTCAGAGTGACCAGACACGACGTCTTCACTTCTGTTCTTGCCTTGAGTTTACTTCTCCCATGGCTTCTAGGGCCAGAGCTCCCTCTGCTCACACATAAGTGATTTCTTCCAGTGGTTTGGGTTGTACCTTGTACATTTTGCTCTGGGTTGAAGACCTCACCGAAGACTGAAGTACAGAGGCAGCACAGAACTCCAGTGGAACACTGAGTGTCTTCACCGACACCTTCATGTTTTTAGTGCAATGAGTCCAGTGCAAAACTCATGATGTAGAAACATTGATTTGGAAACTATTCACAAGAGCCATGAAAGATAATGAACAGTGACCACAATTTATGCATTTCCAACCTAGTGCTAGGAAGAACAATATCAACAGAAGTGGCAACGTAATGAATGTATGTAATACTCATCTTTTATTTGGAAATTATAACAGCATGTGTTCTTATATTTACAAGGCAGAAAATGTAAATACCATTTATTTGCTTGTGGTTTTTTTCTGAGAGATTAGGTATCTAAAGCTCTTGTCACAGAAATGAAAGCAAAGATGTCTGTAAAGTTTCACTAAGGATATTATTCATATTTTGCTTTCAACCAAAAATTGCATCAAAAAACCACCTTTTATTTGACACTTTCTTAGTCTCACTGAGCTAACATGAGTGGATAATCTGCAAAATATAACTTATTTTAATTATGTCATGCAGTTTTAACAAAATACATCCAAGACACACAAAAGTGGTCTGGGTTGATAATTCTAGGAAGCAGAGGCTTCAAAAACCCCAAGTGAGTGCTAAGGTGTTATGTGAACAGAAGTCTGTCTTGTCATACCTTAATTCATTACAGATATCATTCTGGAGCTGTTCTTACATGGCATGAGCCCTGGCTTCATCAATAGCTCATTTAAGAGGGAAAAGAACCCTGAAAATGTACCAGTCTTTTCCAGGGGAAAAGAATGAGGCAGGATGCACACTGCAGGAAAATTTATCTTTACTATGTGGCTCTGGGGTTTGAGAGGTGAGATGACTTTTCCCTTTTGGTGTCCTTACTACCCTAAAGAGGCTAGCAGAAACACGAAGAAGCTGTTTCATCCCTGTGCTATGGTCATAGACGCCAAGCTCCTAACAATTCTCTAACCTGAAGAGAAAAAAACCATAGAGGTGGAAGGCTCTGGAATGAGGAAGAACTGGGACATTTCTTAACCTCCACTCTTTACTACTTTTAGCAAGACTTGTCAAGCTCACTTGCCTAAAGGGAATACTAAAGTGACTTGGGCATGAAAAGAGCTTGCTGAGAGGAAGCAAGAAAAATGACAGGTGAAGGACAGGACTGACCAAAGTGATATGGTACACATCTACCTACTATCTCTAAATAAAACACAGTATTACATCTCAGAATAAAACTTCACTCTCTAAATAAATCACAGAACTATGTCTCTCAGAATCATGGGACAGGACTTTGCAGTCAATGCACACATCTAGTCACTGTAGCTTGCCTTAGTAAATCTGTGTCTATATTCATGCTTTGCATTTGTAATTGTTTACAAATGAAATAGCATAAAGAACTGTATCACAAAATACTCCTCCATTTATAGAAGTCCTAACAGTTATTTTCCTTTTGTCTTTTAGTCCTTTATCTTCTACGATCAGTGGTTTTTAATCTACCAATTTTAAGAACACTCAGCAAAAGCTTAATCCATACTCACACTATATTGCTCTAAATTCACATGCTGGTAATTTAAAAACATTGTATTTTAAAAAAGAGCGAAATTTTTTTTTGACCTACATTGTATTTTCACTGTATTTCAGTCTGACCAGTTTTAGTGAGGGTACAAAAATAAGTTTTTTCATGCCTAACAGTAATTCAGATCATCAAAACAAGGAGGCTGGGATGTGAAAGGAATTCAAAAGAACTGTACATCCAGCTCCCAAGTGCTAGGAAGAAAAATGCATAACTTCTCTCCCTTTCCATGGGATCACAGCTTCTTATTCCAGACTGTCTGTGTGTGTTAAAAAAATAGACCTGAAGAAGCTCTCAAGAAGACATCTTGTGCATGCACTTGACCCAAAGCAGGATTGGCGCTCATCTAATCTTAAAAACTCACAGCCGGACAAGGACAATGCAACCTTTTCAAAGAGTTGATGCCACTTTGTCACTCTCCTCAGACAGAGAAAAACAGGAGGCTTTGCAGGACCATTCAGTATTTTTTAAGACTTATCAAGACCCCGCATTCACCCTATCTCTTTTGAGAAAAATCTCAATTTCTTTCATGTTCTCACACTTCAAATTTCTTTGAAAGCTCCAAACATTTTTGTTTTCCTCTTATTGCCTCATTTTAATTAGTCCACAGGCTTTCTGGAAGTGTCATGTGCAAATGAGACACAGCACCCTGATTAAAGCTGTGTGGAATAGAAGAATTATTTCATATGTTTTGTCTTAGGTCTATGAAAACTCTTTTTTATGGTGTGTGTCTTGCTCACAACAGCACAGCTTTACTGACTCACATTTGGCTTCCCACCCACCCTAACACGTTACCATTTCTGCTATACTACCTAGCTGTTCCGTCTCTCTCCTGTATCTGTGATGCTGCCTTGCACTCTTCTATACTCCAGCCTCTTTTTTTATAGAAATAATTTCTTTAAATTATCCAGGTTGGGAGTTTCTGAGTTGTTTTTAACCTCCTGCTTGTATTTTCATCCTATCCCCGCCCTCTACGTGGTATCAGTGCCTCCCAGTTGCATGTTGCAAGTTTGTTGATGTTTTCTTACAGTCTGATAATAAATCCTTGGTAACAGCTATCTGTCTCTTAATACACAGATTGGGCTCATCATAGAGAAGTTTTATTGTTTACTTATTTGAATGAGTGTTAAGTTTGGAATTAAAAAAAAAAAAGGAAATGTGTGACCATAACTCAGACATTAGCTAAGATCCAAAGAAATCAAAATAAGAGACTGTTTTCTATGTCTTGTCTATACTTGCAATACCTTATGGCTTCAAGTCCTCTCAATTTGTCTCCTCCAAGTAGACAATGTAACACATCTTCACCTAAATAATTTTAGATTAGCTCTCTAAAGAGTTGTTTTTTCTGTGACACAGGTGCAAATACTAATGCTCAGTATCTGCTGTTGGCAAACATCAATTTAAAACATCTGCCTTGGCCAGAAAACCCTCTGATCTGTCTCAAATCTTTGACTCAGCAATGTGTGCAATGTTCAGTGCCTGGTTTCCTCAGGCAGAAGATGAGCTTTGTCCACGCACAAGGAGAATGGAACGGGAATGTGAAGTTCAGTCTAGTTCTACTCCCATGATTGCAGGGCCCACAGTGGCCAGTCTTCATTCACAGACAGGCTCCTCAGCCACATTTCCTTGAGTTTTGTTTGCCTTGCTGCTGATAATGTCATTATTTAGATACGTTTTTTCAATGAAACTCTAAGTGGCGGTTTCAGATTCATAAAGTAGCTGTCTAAGCTCAAATGGTATAATTTAAGAAGTGACTGCATACTCTTGCTCCAATTCAGTCAGGATGAACCACGATGAATCAGCGTTTATTATCTTAGCTTCCATTGTAATTGCGACTCTTGCGAGCAATTTACTACGTAAGTGCATGGGGTAAACACATACAGCTGCCACAATAGCACAGATGCTCGTGCTGCACTTTTCAGTCAATTCTTTGTAGGTGCTGAACGTGCAAATTATAGTCTCAGCAATTTTCTGTCACAAGGGAGTCAGCGATGTTGCAATTCAGAAACACAGAATCATAGCACAGACCTTTTTCAAAAGGCTCCTTTCTGCAAGCCCGCTCTCAGATTGTGGCTGTCAGTCAATAGGGTAAAATTTACACATTTGCCAGGGGCCCCATTTTCGTACCTCAGAACTTCTCCTCCACGTCCAGTTTCAAACTGTGTCCCTGGTGCATGTCCCATAGGAAAGATGCAGGCGCCTATTTAATTGCTCACATTTTTCTTCTGTGAAGAGAGGAAGAATTGTGTTAAAACACTTGTGAAACTGTCTGTATTTTTCCCATGCTTTCTGGGGGACAGCACCATTGTCACTGAGACAACCAGTGGATAAATAATTTCTGAAATACTGACATCAAATTAAAATTGAGGAAAGGCTCTGCTATGGTGGTATTTTATTACTGCTCCCTGAAAACAGAAACACTAAGTTCTCTTTTGATGGTCTGTTATGTAATATTCTTTCAATATCTTTGAAGTAGAATAGGTAATTTTCATTTTTTAAGTCTGCATACTCTCTGAAGAGCACACAGGAAGCACCATACTACAAAAAAAAATCTGTACATTTGCTAATAAAACTTTTCAGAAACTACACTTTGGAGGCTCACACTGTCTCATGTCAGCCTGGCAGGAAATTAGAAAGAAATCTGCAATCACTCCAAACCATGCCAACACTTCAAGATTGATTTCATTAAGTGATCCCCTGTGACTCTTGACTAACCATTTTGGCCCTCTTGAAATTTAGGCTGTCACCAGAAAGGCCTATCCTGCTGTGGTCAGCATTCTAGAAAGAACTGGGACATACCTTAACCCATAGTCATTTCCACTGCATTGACTTCTGTCGAAACGTTTTGGAGGTTACTCACCAGGCATTGTATTTGTAATTTGTCTTAACTCAAACTCTACGTGGCAGATGCTTCATGCTCTGTTTAGGCTCTTCTCCATTTTGTGCCCATCTTACACACTTGAAAACATAAATGTGAGAGGTTGGTGGCTTGTTTCTGGGCAAGAAAACTCTGTGCATTATAAGACAACCCAGAGTCTGGGTAATGAAATTTGTTTTGGTTCTTCAAAGCTCCCCTCTCAGGTATCTTAGAGGACATAAAATGGCTCTGTGCTCTTCTATCCTTCCAGTCTCTGGAGGCCACAGGCTCTCCAATGCGCCATGCCAACAGAAAAGACTGGTGCATTCTGCCCGATTCCCGTGTCGTCCAGAGATGGCCCTTCCGTGGAAAGCTGAAACATGAAGCAGCACAAATCTATCATGCTTTCTGTTTGCTGCCAGGAAAGATGGCTGCATAAGCTGCTTTTTTATGGCAGGTTTGTGCACCACTGCTATTGTGTAGTGCAGAAATGTGGAAGGGCAGCCAAGGATGTGCCCTTGCTTTTAAAAGAGCCAAGTAGTTTAAAAAAAAAAAAAGAAGCCTCTGTCACATATTGTATTTCAGTCCCATTCCATTGAACTGAATAGTTGCAAGACTATTTGCATTGAAGACTTGATTACAAGTGATAACATTGTCAAAAGCATGCCATTGCCACCTATAGACAGCAAAGGAAAACCAGTCTTAGACTGAACAGCTTCATAGAACTTTAAAATTATTTTGAGGGACATATCAGAAATCCCAGAGAGACAAGAGATTTAAAGGATCTGGCATGTCATCCTGTACTGGAAGCCATGTTTTGTCCCTTAGGTATATGGGTCTGGGTCTTTCCAAGGAATAATTGCTGAAACATAATTTTTAAAAATAAGAACATTGTCCTTTCCACAACACCTTTTACATCACATCAGTCAGAACAGATTGCATGCCAGTTTGGAAATGCTTTAGCTGTTCACATGTTTTAAAAATGACAGCAATAACTTGCAGACAAGCTAGTATCAGAAAGCTGTGGATAGAAAAATGTAGGGATAAAGTTTGGACAACCCTTATTTAACTTTATCAGAAATTATCCATATGTTTCAGATGGACAGAGTAGAAGAAGTTGGAGATATTTAGGACCTAGCTGCTACAGAAAACCTATTCCAATCCAGTCTTTCTGATCAGCCACAGCAGATCTAGCATCTCTCTCCCTGTCTGCTCAGCACTTCAGGATTACTTGTATAAAAAAATAAACAAACTGGACCTATCACTACAGCGAAGCATGGCTAGCCCTATCTGAAACCGTGTGCCTAGCTGCAAATATGGTTTGAAAAGGCAGCATATCATTAAGAACATCTCGAGACATGCAAAATCAAGAGACTGAGGCACCAAGCTGTGTTTTTTCCATTCACTGCTCCTCAGAGGGCAAAACTCATTGTGCTCTTTCATCCTGTTCAGAAAGGGTCAAGTTTACAGACGTGGCTGCTGATTTTTAAGCAGGTATATCTAAGCAGGTATATTTAAGCACCTCTTTGAAAGCAATATGATGACATTTAAGCTAGGAAGTCTCCCAGATTTGAAGCTGCAGTTGTTTAGCATGGCTAACAAAATGGCTGACAATTAAGAATCTTCTTTGGTTGACATAGGTATCCATAGTTAATTCCAAAACTTTTATCCTCTATGTAGAAATGTGGGTTTAACTTCTTCATACAGCACAATTATTATCTGTTAGCTGAAGTCCCAGTAAAAGATCTGTAAGCCCTGGCAGGTTCTTAGGGACATTTTCAAAATAGAGAAAGATGCCCTGTTTTTGACAGCATGACATAATTCACACTCTAATTTTATTTAGGTTTGAGAATCTCTTAAATAACCAACAGTGGGTAAAGTCTGTGAAACCAAGTTTGAAAGCAATATAATTTTGTTTTCTTGTATTTCTGCCAATAAAAATCAATAAAACAAATCACTAGAAAAGTTTAACAGTTCTGTAGTGTTCACCAGACAGAAGCTACTTCTTTAATGTGTTTTTAATACAGACTCACTACAATCAGGGAGCACTCTGCAGCACAGAGGATGATGGCTTTGACCTTCATGCATTTAATATATAACATGCTCCTTAAGCCCTCTCATTTCACTCTCTACATGAAAACACATTATCATGAGGGTAAACCACTCACTTAGGCAAATTGCCTAAGTAGTTCAAGTACTTCCAGACAGAAAACTGTCTGGGTCTGCTCTGTTGCTCATTGAAGTCAGGGTCCTTCAATGAGAAGAGGGAAGAGGGGGAGATCAGACAGTGCAAGAAGGTTGTCTGAGAACTTATTTGATCTTTGAAGTTGTCTAGAAGACTTTATGAGACCCAGGTAATCTACAAAGCTTCAGAAGCACTGAGCTGAACAATTTAACATGTCTTGAAAAAACAAATTCTTGCTGACTGTGTAAATTTTTTTAACTTTTCATGTTGTAACAATTGACTTAGTAGGATACAAATGTAGGGGGGAAAAGCCCCCACAAATTACATTTAATGACACTCACAATAAAAAGGTATTGAAAAATATGCTTTTATAATAGGCACATATTTTAATAGGCATACAACATATAATACATTATATAATACATTATAACTGAGATACAAAGTACTAAATAATGCACAGATTTTAGGAGGATTTGCCTCTTTACATGCAATGCATTGTGTTTTTTGCTAAATCTGTGTAGAGATTATGCATCCCAAGTTACAAAGCATAGGGAGGAATAGGACTCTCTAGCCAATCCAAACCTCTTGCACACGGAGAGAGTGTTTGTTAAGAAGCAAGAAAACCAACAAACAAACCCCTATTTGATTTATTGGGGTCTTTTGCATAGGAAGATGTTCTCATGAAGAATTGCAGCTCTTGAACTGTCAGTGTCTGAATGATATCAGAAGTCTCTGCTTGATGGTCCTGGACCAGGCTACGAATTCTTGTGCTTGATCTGAGCACCAGTCACACCTGGGCATATGAGACCAGGATTGTTGATCTTGGACTATGCAGAAGGGATATCTCAGTTCTCTTAACTATGAACAAAGATCGTCCTAAATGGCTTTTCCTGGATCTGCAGGACAAGGTTTTACAGACTACCTAAAGTTATATGCATTTTGGTGAGTCCTGCAAGAAATTCTTGGAGTAGCACTGGCTGGCCAGGCTCTCTGGATGCCAACCATGTGTACATGCAGATGGTGTCTACCCACCGGCTTCACACAGGAGGGCTCTCTGAGATCCCTGCCTGGAGACTCCCACAATACACTGGACTTCTTGGGCAGTACATCACCTCACCTACACTTAGTCTACAGGCAGAGGCAAGCTGGGGAGTTTCAGAAAGACAAAAAGTTTGCTCTGAATCTGCATTTAATTACATTAACTCATTTAAGATGTGTTCCCCTAGCTGACTGCTGTCATGGAAATTCCAATGGAAAATAAATGTTTGTCAGCCTTCAGCTCAGGACACAAATTCAAGGTCAAGGACTTTTTAAATGACTCATTAACAGCCAACTGTACATTTCACCATAACCTATGTGCTTCTCAGACTTACGTGTCCAAAAGGGCTATTCCTTAACTGCTAAGTGCACAGCGTGTATGCTGGCCTGTTGCAGAATCTGCCTCCAAAATTAAAATAAGATCGCCACTAGCAAGTATGGTTTTTCCATTATAGTTTCTTAACACAGAATCACAAATGGGTCAGATTGGAAGGGATCACAGTGGGTCATCTGTTCCAATCTGTTCTCAAGCACATGACACAGCATTGTGTCCGCTCAATTCTTGAATACGTTCAGTGAGGAAGACTTCACAAACTCTCTGGACAATCTGTTCCAGTGCTCATTCACTCACATACTGGAGAGGTTCTTCCTCATATTTAGGTGGAACTTCCTGCGTATCGGTTTCTGTCTGTTGCCTCTTGTCCTATTGCTCGGCACCCCTGAGCAGAGCCTGGCTCCATTCTTTGGCACCCTCCCTTCAGATACTCACAGACATTGATCAGGTCCTCTTTCAGTCATCTCTGCTCCAGGCAGAACAGGGCCAGCTCCCTTTCCTTGTCAGAGACATCCTCCAGTCCCTTAACTGTCTTTGCTGTCCTCCACCAGACCTGCTCCACAGGAGCTCCATGCTTTTTTGCCTGAGGAGCCCAGAACTGGACACAGCACTCCAGATGAGCCTCACCAGAGCCAAGCAGAGGACATGATCAGAGCATAAGACAGCTGTGGATTGACTTTAATCATAAACTGAAAGGGACAGCACCCAAGCTAGAATGAAGAAATAAAATGAAGGAGCACAGACACCCAAATTCATAAAATAAAGAAGTCCAGCAACGCAAATTAATAATGAGGAAGCTCCAGAATTCTTTAAATATTAAGAGATTTGTTTAAAATCTGTAAGATTTTAAAAATAAAGACAGGATCTTTCTGTATACCTTGGCTGGGTCTCATAAGAATTTGTGAAGCAGAGACCCTGCTGTTGCCACAATTTCCCAGACCTCTGAGCACCAAGAAGCAAAATATTATGTAATTCACAGTAAAACAAGAACTGGCAGAACTAAAAAACTGTCTGTGAGAAAAATTTTGGCCCTCCACAGCCACCATTTCAACCCTTAGAGGGATAGATGACTGTATTTGGAAATATGCATGTGTAGGATCCTGGTAGCTGGTAGCCACCATTAAAATTGCATTTCTTCCTCAGTCCTGAAAAAATTGCAAGAACTACTACAACTATCCAGATTTGTATCAGATGTTTTCCTTTTAGGTTGTATTCTTACCTGTGAAAAAGGAAACAAATGTTTCCTTTTGCCCCTTGAGCTGCTGTTCATATATCAGATTGTTTATGTCTTTCTACCAGTAGGACAAATTATCTTTGAAATGCTGAGCACTTTCTAAAGTGAGCGAATTATAAAAATTGTCCAGTAATGTGTTACAGACAAATACCCTCTGATAATAAGCACATTTGGAGAGTCTCAAATTTGACAAGGATGCTTCAAAACACCTGTATTTATAATCTTGACCATTGTGGCACTAGATAGATTTTTATAAGCCCATTGGAGTTTTTTTCGCTTTACAATCATTACCAGTCTTACAGTGGAGGTAGTATGAATAGCTGGCAGGACTTCCATGACAAAATTTTATCCCTTATTTGTAAAGTTAGATTACATTTGGCATAGAGGAAAGCCGAGAAAGGAAATAGGCCTTACATTTCAGGAGCATAAACATTTAAATTTATACTTGTGGTGCAGTCTGTGTAACACACTGCTCCAAACTAACTTAATAAATGGTCAGCAGTAGTTTCAGAGTGGGGGCAGCCCCTAAAGCCTTGAGTAGTAAAGCACTTGTGGGGAAGAGTGGGAAGGACATGGGAACACATCCTTTCAGCCCCAAGGGCAGTTTTGGGTAACAGCTGAGTGCCAGTGCCAATAAAAAAAAAAAAAAACAAAAAAAAAAAAAAAAAACCAACCCAAAAAAAAAAAAAAAAAAAAAAAAAAAAAAAAAAAAAAAAAAAAAAAAAAAAAAAAAAACCAAAAAAAACCGAACCCAACAGGAATAAAACAAGATGCAAGTGAACAAGAAAGAAGGAAAGTAAATGGCTAGAGAGAGAACAATTTACTTCTCTGCAGATCTGTTTCAAACCCTTTTTTTGGATGAAAAGCATTACCGTGAACTCTTCACTTATTTATGGCACCAATTTAAACAATCTTAACTGAAGGTCAAGAGTACATCAGATTGCTGTGGGCCTTTTGTTTCCAGACTGGTATCTCATTTCCCTCAAAGATCACTCACCTAAAGCCTACACACCAATGAAGCTGAAAGGAGGAGGAGGTGAAGAGAGAAACAGAAAGATTGGTAAAGAATAGGGATTTTTTGTGATCCCACAAAATTTCACACACTGTTCAAGAGAGATCTCCACAGTGGCTTAAAATCTATAGGAGAACAGGTCTTTTACAAACCATTCCCTGTTGCATTTACTTTGCATTTACACTTTTTTTACAACTGCACTAGTGTCTGATGGCCATTAATGAAGTAGAGTTGACCTCTGACTCTAGTCCCATACTCTGCTGACTGTCTTTCCTACCCTCCCAGGGCAGGACTCATGATTTACAATATGAGACAGCTATTGGCAAGTTTGTTTCAAGAGTTCACTACTTTGCAAGGTAAACATTTAAAACAGTATCTTGAACAGGTTTTGCTACTTTTTTGAAAAGATAAGGAAACAGTTGGTTACTGAATGCTCATGACAGCAAAAGTAACTCTATCTGATCTCTGTTTGAATAACTCAAAGTTATTTCCTAATAGTACAAATTATTAAAAAGGAATAACAAAATAGCTTATAATTTAGCCAGGAAAAGTTCATTTGAAAATGGCTTCCAAGTGGTCTGAGACTTGCACCTTAAAATGCTACAGCTTTCCAAAGTAATTCTTCAGCAGCTGAAGCCTTTCTGACTCCAGGCTTCGGTGGGATTGTTGTGTTCAGTGAAAGGCACATCCTGAACTTCTGCAGTAAATCAGGCCACAAAGAGGAGGTCACTTCACTGTGCGTTTTCTAAAGAAGAAGGCCTTTCATAAACTAACTTCTTTGCCATGCTTTTACTAAAAGCTTATTGGTATTTGCAAAATAACATAAAACATTATTCATATAAAAATATTGCATTTATTAACAAAAGTATTCCTCAAACTTTGTGTAACATCACAAGCCTACTTTCAGATGTCTTATTATAGCATTCACTTTCAACTAGGATTGTTCAAATCTAATGTGTAAAAATGTATATAGCCATTTACACAAGATTTTTCAACTTTATGGAGAAACAAGAATTTCTCTAACAGAAAACACAAATACAAGTCTGAAAACAATGTTCCTATTTAAATCTCAGATACAGATTTCATTTTTTTATTTGATTTAAACACATTTACTCCGAAGTCTCCGTTAGCTGAATTCCACTTTTCTAAGATGCCCCATTAGCCGAACAGGTGTGTCATCCCCAAATGTCAATAAACTTTTCTGAATATTGTCTTGCTTACCACAGCTTCTCCAATAAGAGTGCAGTGGAACAATTTAAATGTGCTATTAAAACAAGGACGATTCCATATTGCACAGTGTTTTATTAGTGTTATAAGTCAATAAAACTTTAAGTGTGTGATTAATCACATAATAACTAGAACTATTTGCACATTTCATGTTGCTGTAGTATACAATTGACACCAATATCTTTCTATGTTGACTTAGACATATTCGCATAAAATACCTCTTTTAGCTGTAGTCCTTCTTAGTGTTTATATTTGGAGTCATGAAAAGAGAACTTCAGGTTTTCAGGTTTTTGAAAGGTTTTTTAATTCTATAGCTTTCTCCAGCTTTCTTGTCTGATACAGAATTTCACCTGGGGACTTTACAAAATGTGCAATATTTTGCCCCATTACAGCAATTTAGCCAGAGCTTCTATCACAAATGTATCCACAAAAAATTAGTTTGCAGTAGATTATAAAAATGTGGTAACTGTGCACTGAAAATGCCCTGTGTTGATTCATTTCAATCTGTTATTTGTTTGCTTTTTGTAGCAGATATAAGCAACATCGAAAACAGATGTTCATTTTATTTCAGAATAGAAAGGGAAGACAACAGGTCTGCAAATACGATTCACCCCACAGATGTGGGACAACCATCTGTTTTCTCCAGCTACTGCTAAGGTCATCCCCACCAAGTCTGAATGACAGACAATAAAAAAATCTGTCTGTAAAAGAGCTGAAAGGTTAAAATCCACAAAACATACAAGATGCCCTAGGAAGATTGCAGGAGATAAGAATGCCTTCTCAGTACTGGTCACAGAAATATCAAAGCTGTGTTCACTCAGGATGTGCAGCTGGAAGTCTGTGCATGTGGAAGACTAAACTAGTACAAATCCTTTTGTGTGTAAATATTATTTTTATATATATATATATAATTATTTATATATGTGTGTATATGTCAGTCAGAGAGGTGAAGGGCAACTGCAGTGACAGCAGTGACAGCAGCAACAACAGAGGTTGCTACTGTAATTTCTGGGGGCTACACACTAGAATGAGCTCAGCAGGGGGTTCCCAGAGTCAGGAAAACATGAGCAAGAGCTGAGAGACACTCCAGGAACTGTCAGCACTTGCAAACTGTGTTTCATTAGAGGCAATTTATTTACATTTAAGTTTACTTCTTTGTGAAAAGAAATGTGTTGAAATGAAATGAACTGGTTTTGAGCAGAAATCACAGAATCAGAGAACCACAGAATGGTTTGGATTGAAAGGGACCTTAAAGATGACCCAGTTCTAATTTCCACCACCATGGGTAGAAGCATGTCCCACTAGCTCAGGTTGCTCAGAGTCCCATCCAATCCAGCACTGAACAGCTCCAGGGATGGGGCATCCACCACTTCCCTGAGCAACCTGAGTCAGCGTCTCACCACCCCCACAGAAAAGAACTTCATCCTAACTTATTTCTTACATAGATTAGATTTGTTATAATCTAAACCTAAGTGCTTTCAGTTTAAGGCTATTCCCTCTTGTTCTATCACTACATGTCAAAGATCCCTCTCCAGCTTCCTTGCATCCCCCTTTATATGCTGGAAGGCTGCTCGAAGGTCACCTCAGAGCCTTCTCTTTTCCAGGCTTTTTCCAGCTCAAACTATCTCAGCCTGCCTTCACAAGAGAATTGCTCCAGTCCTCTGACCACCGTTGTGAGCCTCCTCTGGACTCACCTCAGCAGGCCCACAACCCTACATTGAGGGATTTAGAGCTGGATATGGTATTCCAGTGAGTTTTCACATGAGCAGAGTAGAAAAGGAAAAAAAAAATTAAAAAAGTAAAAGAAAGAAATTGTCCTAACTGACATATCATAGTTCTTGTAATTTAATAGTCAAGCCCTAATGATTTACATGTGTTTGGTGATTGAGTAAGTAGGTTAATTCATGCAATAGGGGCGGAATAGAGGTCATCGCAGCAGTTCTCCCACACACTGGTTGTCAGAGTGATTAAAATGACAAGTTAACAAGTTCAGAAGGTCCTGCACTGAAAAGTGTAACTCTACCTGAACTCTTCGCTGCACCAATATAGAGAGAAAATATGACAAGTGAGGACTCTGGACCTAAAAGATGATATAAAGATATAAAAGATGGTATACAGATGATGAGCTAAGCTGAAGACACCATGACCCAAGGAATCACAGTTCAATGGTTAAACTTGTCAGGTCCTAAACTGAAAACAGCCTTCTGCATAATTTGTTTTTTGCTTCTGCTATTGAACAAGGTTTATGATTTGGTAGGAGTGCTCTTCTGCCCACATTTCCTCTGTGCAGGGTCAGAGAGAGAAGCTGTGAGTGTGGCAAGAAATGGAGGGTCTTTGTTGTGAGCCTTGCCCCAACTACTCCCTCTACTCCCTGCCTTCAGACCCTCTGCTGCATCCTTGAGAGAATATTTCTAACTGGGGACTGAAAATTTAATTTAGATAAGCAATAGTCAGAGGCAAAATGGAGCAGATGGGCCCAGACACCTGATTTGGGTTCTCATTTGCATTTTCTAGGACAAGAGTTTAGAGACAAGGGGAGCACATCTGCCTCCTGCATAAGCAGAGAGCCAGATTTAGTACTGCCTGAGGATTCTGGCTGAAATGTAAGCTCCCACACAGATTTTGTTAATTTGGTCATGTTCGTTCAAGGTAAAGAAAGAAGGAAAGAAGAAAGGGTTTATGTGAAACACAGTCCAGGGTCTTACCTAAATTACTTTTGCACGAAATCCATGTTGTAGTCCTGCCCTGATCTTTGTTGAGAATAAAGAAGTGCAGACAATTTCTGTATTTTCTGTTGTATGTCCTACCTTTCTCAAGACTGAAGCTAACACAAACCACCTCATTGGCACTAAAACACAGACATAGCTCCCAGAAAGTTTATTCTTTTTTTTACAGGGACTACCGGAATATAACACTTTTGTGCAAATGTGAGAATCACATCTGCCTAAAGTCTTAGTGGGAGTCAGATATGTAGGTTTACTCCAGACACACAGAAGCTGGTCTACCTTTAGGTTAACACTTCCCTAAGAGCAGCATAAGACTTTACTGACAGACATGAGGGCTGACATTTGCTTAGAAAATGGTATGTCCAGAAAAGCAGCCTTCCCTTCCATATTGGGTTGTTGGACTTCGAAGCTGGGGGAAGTAATATTATACGTTTTCTGAAATAATGGGTGACTTTTTAAGTAGTGTGGTGAGATTGTTTCAGGGTTCTGATCTGTTGATCCTTTCAGGGTCAGTTCATTTTCTAAATAAATTAGTGTATTTTCTAAAAGGAATGTATCCCTTTTTGCCAAGGTTTCCTGCTCACAGGCAATTCATCAACTTTATTTGAGAGATAGTTTTTTTCAAAGGAATGGTTTTTATTTCAAAACAACCAGGTAGTTATATCTTCCTCAAAATAGTGTAGTGTTCCCTGCTGGTTTCTCCATGAGATTTCTCAAGAAGATATTAGTCTGAAAAAAATCAGCCTTCCTGGAGAGACATGGAGAACCGGTACTTTCCTTTCATTTAGTATTACAAGATGTGGGGTGACACCTGAGCACTCAAACCAAGATCATCGAAGACCTCAGAGTTTGGGCAGACAGGCAGAGAAAGAGGAGCAACTGACCTTGCAGCAAAATCTAATGGGTTAACTGTGAAAATAATGTATGATCTTTTCACCTGAATTTCAAGCATCTGGCTTTTTTTTTTCCTCATCAGTGTTGTTCTCTCTATGTACCTACAGGATTTTTTATACAAAAGGTATTTTACCTTTACATGCCTTAACTTTACGTATATCTGTGTCCATGTACATACGTAAGACACAACCTGTATATGTGGCGGCATCTTGATAATCTGTGCTGTCTCATTTCTCACAAACAAATTCCTCTACTGATGCCAATTGGCATACACTTCTTATTGTCTGCCATTCTCCGGATTCACATATATTTAAAGATGAATGGTACAGTTTAAAGCAATGGAAACAAAGTAATTTACTGCATTTTCTGAAAAGGAAGGTGAAGTTGCAAGAAGGTTGCCGGTCAAACACCATATATTGACACATACAATATGTTACTTATGTATATGTTATATTCACATGGGTTAAATCTCACAGAAGGAAATGGTTCTTTGCTATTTGACAGATAATAACTATGATTACAAAATTTATTTATGTACTGTAGGACTGCAGTAAATCTCAAAGCATTTTAGTCCTTGCTTTTAATAAAAAAAACCTGGGCCTAATGAAATGAATAAATGAAAAGAATCACTGGCTAAATACTTTTTCTGTTGGACTCGGTAGTAAAATCTCCATCCAATTTCAGACATTTAGTGAATTATCTTATACAGCTACACAAAAGGAACACAAATGACTTACATATCTCTTATATAGAGTTGTGGTTTACAGAAAAGTGTATATAGAAATTTTTATTCACAGCTAATACATCGTGAAGCAATATTATCTTCAGGTAGAAGACGTGCTCATTTTTTACATCCAAATAAATGGAATTTCTAATAAAACAGATAAGGAATTAGAACAGTGCTTTCAGAAAAATTCAGTTTTTTTTTCTTTCTCTCAGACCAAGAAATAAATTCCACTGGCTATTTTGGGCAGAAAATGTTAAGAGTTCACTTCTTATTTTTAAAAATTGAGGTTGTATTAGGAAAAGGGGTGTGTGTGCAATTACACATGTATACGTAAACAGGTAGATTGCACCCATATACAAATTTTCGCAGCAAAAGAATCAACACTCACTAGCAATTTTCAAGTCACTTTCCCTCGACTTCTTTTCTGTTTCCTTCTCTTCCTGTCTACTTTCGCACACAAGCTGGTGCACTATATATAGCTCTGAAATTGAGTGATGTCTTTAAGAATGCTTCTCCTACCTAGTTTTGCTGCAAGCAGCTCCAAGTGTAGTGCTTGCTGTAGTCAAGGGCCTAGAGGGGCTTTGAGGGCAGGTAGGGATCACAGCCTGAGGCTGAGGTGAATGTGGGGAAAGGAGTCACAGAGTCATAGGATGGTTTGGGTTGGATGACACCTTAAGTTCCATCCCCTCTGGCTCTGGAACAGGGACACCTCCCTCTAGATAAGGTGACTCAGAGCCCCTGTCCAGACTGGTCTTGCACATTTCCAGGGATGGGAAGTCTCCAAACTCTCTGGGCAATCTGTTCCAGTGCCTCACCACCCTCACAGTACTTACTTAGAATTACTTCCTAAAATCTAACCCAAACATACTTCAGCTTCAGGCCATTTCCCCTTGTCATATCACTACACGACCATGCGAGAAGTCCCTCTCAACCTTCTTGCAAGTGATCCTTACATACTGGAGGGCCACTCTAAGGTCTCCTCAGAGCCTTCTCCTCCAGGTGGAATAGTCCCAACTCTCCCATCCTGTCTTCATAGAAGAGGTGCTCCAGCCCTCTGATAAAGCTTAGTGGCCTCCTCTGGACTACTTCCAACAGTCCATGTATTTCTTATGCTGGGAATCCCAGAGCTGGATGCAGTGTAAGGTGTGGTCTCAGCAGAGCAGAGGGGCAGAATCCCCTCCTCACCCTGCTGCCCACACTGCTTAGGATGCAGCCCAGGACACAACTGGCTTTCTGGGATGCAAGTGCACATTGCCAGGTCATATTGAGCTTTTCATCCCCAAACAGCCGTAAGTTCTTTTCTGGGCTAGTCTTGATCCATTCTCTCCCCAGCCTGTGCTTGGGATTTCCCTGACCCTGTTGCAGGATCCTGCACTTGGCCTTGTTGAACTTCATGAGGTTTGCACAGACCCAACTCTCGAGCTGTCAAGGTCCCTCTGGATGGCACCCCTTCCCTCCCATGTGTCAACCACACCACACATCAAACTTGCTGAAGGCACAGTCAATCCCACTGTATGTGTCACTGGCAAAGATAAAAAGAAGTGACAGCTGCTGGCACTGACTTCCCTTAGCATTTCTACAAGTGCTCAGACGACTTTCCCCATGTGCTTTGGTTTTTTCTCAACTTCCTTCCCATCCCAACAGTCTTCAGCATGAATGTCTGGATATTGGTGGGGCTTCTCTATGCTACTAGTTTAGCTTCCTCTGATACACAAATGGCGTGACATAAAAATTCTTCTTTTTTTTCCCCAAAACTTCGCCAGGATCATTTCAGTGATGTGTCTAAATAAATGGCCATAAGCCCCACTGACCCTTGGACTGACAGGGACAATCTCTGGCCTGTATTTCATCACCTACCTGGTGTCAGAAGAAGGTGAACAATCACGCATGGAAATCTTGTAGAAGGAGAACATCCCAGGGCCTGAAGGGTTCATTCTGCAGACCCCCACACCACAAGTATTTGAATCTGTAACACACTTACGAAGGAAAACAGAGACAGATCCCAGAGGCTAAGTCTAATATACCAGCAATGCTTTCCCATCTGCTCCAAATTATCTCACTCTCAGTTCTTCTGACACAAGCACTGAAATCTTTCAGCCCTCACCTTTCAGGAGGATATGTGAATTTCAGCCAGAAGTTAATGAAATAGGTTTCAACTGTATCACTGAGGTTTGAGTCTCTTCATAGTGATCTGGTTCAATTTTATGAATCCCTAGTCCATATTAATATATTATATCTGAATTCATTTCCCCTTCCCGTGTCTCCTCAGATATTATTATGCCTTATTGCAGTTACATAAATCCACTGCTCTAATCCCATCTTCTTGTTTATTAGGTAATGTGGTATGCTCAAAGGTGACTGAGTGATGAAATTGTATTATTTGTTTCATTTAATATCCTGAAATAGATCTTAACATTTCAGCTGTTGTGGAATATAAAATAAACACAAAAGAACAAACAAAGTCAGCATGGAGACATTTTTATACTCGCTATGATCACTCCAGTTTCCCACAGGCAATAAGGAGAACAGCAGTGATGACCCCCCTCACTGCAGTACAGTCAGCCAGCCAGTAGAATGGCTGTGAATTGTTTCTTTAAACCATTTCCAAACAGTGCATGAGCCCACAACTTACATAGAAAACAAAGAAAGACCCAAATATCACGTCACACTTATTTGCTTCTCAAAAGGATTGATTTTTTTCAATGCTCTTCCATTAAAGGAGGGAACCTTTAGACTTGTAATGTCACTAAAAAAAGTAGCTGGTTTAAATCCCTTAAATTGCTCAAAACCTTTGCTTGTCAGCCCCAGTCAGTCCACAAGCCCTTCAATGAACAAAAAAGGTCATTCTCCAGACTCAAGAAACCTCATCAGTGTTGAGGTGCTGGAGAAGACTCCACTGGCAAGATCTACCTGCCGCTGACTGCAGTCTTGCACTGACCTCAAAGCCCGTGTGTGCTGGGAGTCCAGCATGGGCTGACGGCTCAAAGCAGCATGACACAGGGGAACTTGGAAAAAATGCATCCTTAGATACACAAATCAAGGCACAGAGCAGGAGGTGCTGCCAATTTTACGCTTCCAGGGCCAAATTTGAACCATAATACTTCCCTTAAGGGTAAGATGTCACAGCACCGTTTCGGTCTTTCACAGGTCTGTTGTTCTGGTTGCTTTGGATTCTGTTTGGTTCATCTTTTAAAATCAAACTTTATGGCAGTTCTCCAATGAGACAAAACAAAGGACCCTTTGCATTTATTCTCCTTCTGCTCTCTGGGCTCTTACCAAGATGCACTGAACCACAGCACACCTGGTGTCAGAGCTGGAAAAGTAAGCGCAGCAGCAGAAACTTCTTGTTCCCCTACTAAAATCTGGAACTGGTTTTTACAAAGCCTATAACACCAATAACTGTGTTGTGGACTGCTAGGCATAATTACCTTGGCTAGTGTATCAGATCCTTGGGATTTGCGGCCTCTACTTAACTAAGGGGGTTTTCCTTAGTTTCATATTTTTAGAAATTCAGTGAAATAGATCAGTATTTATCAACCATTTTTATCAGTTCAGGGTACAGAAAGTGAAAATCACTGACAAAACAGTTGAAAGCCAAGCTTCAATCCCTCTACAAATGGCAGAATACAGCAGATATTTGATCAGCCATCAAGGATCATTACTGGTTTAATTTGTGTGAAATGAAAGAAGTTGTGAATACAATCTCTTAAAACAGCACTCAGCTAAATGGGTTATTTTTCCATTGGTAGCATTATTAGCATGTATCTTTACTTTACTCCAGGAGGAAATGGCAAAAATTATCGCAGTCATCTTCATTTTAATGCTGGAGAAACATGATGAGTGATGAATGATTCTTAATATCATAACTGTCGTCTATACAAAGGGAGAATGAAACTGTAACTGGAGAGCATTGTTCATTTTCATTTGTTCTGAGATACATCATTCTAGCATGCTCTTGCCTTCTTAATACCTTCACATGTGATGTGTGAAACACAGAGAAACTAATCCTCAAATATTTCTCTCATGCAAACAGCTATTCCTTCAAATGTCTTGAAAAATCAAATAAAATATTGTGGGCAACTTCAACAAAACAACTTATTAAGTTAAAATGAATCGAGATGCATTTTGTATTTCCTCTCCTGTATGGTGTAAGCAGGTGTGCAATTAACTGAAGAAGTGCACCATACAAGTGCACAGGGAAAAGTATGTTGTGGGTGGAATGCACGTCTTGCCATGCAATCACCTAGTATTGAAAAACTGCTGCATTTTTTGAACACACAGGCTTCTTCCATCATCCAGCATTCAGCTGGAAAAGCTGCAGCTGTAGCTAAATTGCTCTGTAAAATCTCCATTCTCAGCACCGTGAGTGGCAAACCCTCCCTATACCACACTATACCATACTATATAGCATTCAGAATTACTCCTGCTTCTTCTGATTTGGCCATTGAGATGTATTTATATGACAGATGACAAAACAGAAGCTGAATACAAATATTAAAGTCCTATCCTATTTTATTATTTTTCATTTACTAATCTGGTGACATTTATCTGGTGGTTAATGGATCAGTAGGATGGGCATGGCAGGGAGAGGCAAACAGTGAATGTGATTGAGGCCAGATCTTGCTCTGTTCAGTGTTCTCACCGCCTGTGGCTGCCTACCATATCCCCAGCAAGCTCTCTGATCTCTCAAGCATTGGCTTGTAGCAGCAGAAGTGTAGTGCGGCTTCACTAGGCTCCTCAGGGGGCAGTCAGATACAGTGTGAAACGGAATTTTTTCACTAACTCCTTTTCAAAAATAGAACACCCATAGCAGCCCTTGGGGAATAAATGACTGACTTCTTGGAGTTCATTTTCCCTGGACTATGGCCTGGACCATCACAGACAGCAGTCATTTAGTATCTTCCACTAAGGCAACTTGGGCTGCCAAGATGCTCTGTGTTTCCCTCCTTCTCTCACAGTTTGAATTGCTTCTCAGAAACAATTCTTCAAAGAAGCAAAATCCTCTTTGTTTCAAGTAAAGCCAATGGGTAGTGAACAAATACTCTTAGCAGATACTCATATTGTGGAACATCTCTACCAGGTTTACTTCTTCAGTTAAACTTTGTCAACCTAAGAAAATAACAGTTGCGTCAATTTTTGCACAGTGTTAGTATCTTGCAGACCTCTTCATCTTCTCATATGTCTCCTCTAATATCTTTTAAAGCCTTCTCATAAACTTCCAGGAAATAACACCTTGAATGAAATGTGTTTATCTAGCTGAAATCTACCAGATGATGCACAGGAAACAGTAGTTCCATCCAAAGTCTCACACATGACCTTCTGCCAGTATATTGCAAAATGTGACTTGCCCTTTTCTCCCACCAACATCAAAGTGCTGACTCAGGTTGAGTTTGACACCAGCTGTAACTCATAATCCCTTTTCTCTGGTATTGCAGCTTGCTGCTTAGTCTCTTCATTTCTACACTTCCTGCTTCCTCATCAAGATACTTCACACTTTTTTCCTCTGGTTTAAATCTTTAATTTCAGACCATTAGTTCAGTATATTAAGAATTTTTATCATTGGTTCTTCACTATCACTCATCCTGGCTTAGTATCATCCATGAATTCTAGAAGCATTCTTTAATCCAAGCCACTAATGAAAATGGTGAATGAAGCAAGCTCTACAAAGACATATCAGGTTCCCTAGAGTAAGCTGGAAAATGGCTAACATTAATTAGTATTATTTTCTTTTTTTTTTTATTCTTAAGTCTTTATATTATAGAACAACCACCTATGCCCAATGTGGTGATATCTTCTATACTACAGCCTACTTACTAAAAAGCACATCAGGCCCAACGCCATGTAAAAGTCTTAATAAAGTCTATATATAAAATTTCTGCTGTTCTTTATTTGCTTGGCTAGTTATCTCCTCAAAGGTTAGTCTGATGGGATATCTTCTTGAAAATCAATGTTGGAAGTATTTTATCTCATTTGTTTTCCTCTAGGTGCTAATTAATTGACTATGCAATCCCATGTTTTAGCATCTTCCACGTATGAAAGTTATCCTGATGAGTTTGTACTTCCCCAGGTCATACTGTTGTACTTCTATTAATAGTAGGTACTGCATTTGATGTTCTCTTGTCCTTAGAGATTTATCTATCCCTCACAAATTCTTGAAGTTAATAACAGATGGTTCAGAAAATCCTTGGGCTTCACCTGAAGTTCTCTGAGTTGAATTTCAGAGGCCTCTTTACCTTGAGTATTTTTAAGTTACCCAGATTTTCTAGCCTTTTTTACTCTGCCCTATATTTATCCCTGCATTAAAATTACTTGCAGTGGACAAACACCACTGGACAAACACTCATCACTTTTCCATCAGTAAAATGAAAACAGAATTAACTCCCCAACATTCAGTCTAATACCATGCGTCTAACCTGGGTGTTTCCCATCCCTTTACATTCATTTTGACTCCAGTGACTGCATGCAGTTAACAGAACAATCTTTGGCACCTCCTGTGTTTCCTCCAGCTGTTTAAATATGTTGTTGTAGTTTCAGCTTCTTTGAATTGCCTCCTGTGCTACAGACTAGTAATCGTTATTAATGAGTTACAGTTCATGAGCTATATTCATCATTATTTAATTAATCATTTTCTATGGTATTTTGTTTGGCCTTCTAGTAAAACATCTGGCTATCTCTAACGTTTTGGGAACAACAAATCTTCAGAAATAAAGGACCCTGGGACTTGCAGCGGTTGTTGTGGTTATTCCTTTAATCTGTCAACATTTGCAGAAAGCAACGTGGCCCAGTGAGAAACTGTGCAGCATATTTTTTCAGAACAATGGGGGTTTGTGGTTTTGTGAAGTTTGTTTGTCTTTTATTTGTTTACTTCTTTGATTTTAAATGGAGACTAGGACAGAAAGCAAGATCCAGCTGAAAGTTTCCTGAATTTAGATATGTATCTCCTAGCTGCATCAGTACAGCAGAAGACTGGAAATAATTTCTGCACCTCAAAGAGAGGTCCCAGGATATTTCAGATGCATTTGTAGTTTACAATGAGGGAGAAATGAAGCAGTGAGCAACCTGTAAAACATCTCTCCTGGAGGCTGGTACAAGGGGAGGCAAGTAAAAAAGTGGGAATAATTTGACCAGCAAGGTTGTTAGGTCTCTGTCCTTGACAAAATTCATAGTGTACTCGAGGTGATTCTGAGCAGCCTACTGTAGCTGCTGTTATTTGGACCCTACAATCTTCAGACATCCTTCCCTATCTCTGTGCATCAGTGGTCCTGTGAGATGGCAATTCAAGTTGGCCCTGGCCTTCTATTCATGTAGTCACATGAAGATGCAGCTCTTCATCTCAGAAATGAAGAGGCCAAAAGAGTTTCCAGAATCATATCCTTTTTTCTCTCATACATTTCCCCAAACTTTTGCTAGTTCCAGTTGAAATCCACCATTTTGGGCTTCTGGTTCAAAGCTGATTCTTTAACTTAATAACTATTATTCTATGTTTTACTTCAGAATGAAGTAATTAATGATATATCAATATATGTAGTTAAAGGCGTAGGCTTTGTTTTGGTTGCAATAAATACACTTCACTGAGTACACAGATCAGTATTTTAATTTGTTCTGTTGCCCTGTTGTGAAATTCTCCTTTGAGTGGTTGTTTCAACAAAATAGCAACTACTAGAAAATTGCTTTTATCCCCAAACTCTTTCCTTTCAACATTAAAACATCTTTCCTTAATTTTCTTTTGCTTAATTTTTTTTACCAGAAAATCCAACTAACTTTTCTTTCCTTTGTTCTTTTGGACTGAGTCCACATCAAGCCATGTGAAGGAAATAATGAACGAATTGATCAATTAGTTGGGTCGATGTCTGTTTTGACATTCTGCATTACGCAGTAACTAATTGCCCAATCCTAAATGCTTTTGAAAACATATCTAGAAAATCAATAACACACTAACTGCATTTTAAACAGAAGACTGTACACAGCTACATGCAAGGAAATGACAGCAATAACTGAGGCATATGCCACATCAGTAGGATTTTATGTTGTTTTCCTTTTTGCTTCTATGTATCTTTATTTGCATTCCTTTCCTGATAGCCTCTTGCATTTGCATACAGGAAATCAATATCTCACCCAAAGTATTAGCAACAAATGACCATAGGAACTATGGGCTTTTTTGGCATCCACCAAGGCACAAACATCTTTGTTGCTGAGTCGTAGAGCTGGAGACAGCACTTGCTGACCCAGCTGACTTTCTCTTTCTCTGTGTTCAAACTTCTTATTTTCTCTCATTCTTCACATTTTCCTACCCCCTGAGCAGTAATTTTACCTGCTTCACTTTATCTGTGTTATGGTGAGGCCTGACACACTGTTCTAACCACCTGTTCTTATGAATATTTCCCTTCTAGTACATTCTTATCTGTAATTTTTTAATTGTTATGCTCTTTTAAAAAATATTTAATGTGTGTCCAGTCATTGAATGGCAACAGTAAAAAAATTTAAGATTTTCAGAAATCCTTTGATGAGCGATTTTCACATTTGGAACAAAAAATATTTAGGGAGCTATTACAGTAAATTCTCCTTCATCCTCTAATCTATTCAGGTTTTCTAATCACTAATTTTATATCAAAATGCTGGAAATATCTTAGGGTAGAAACAGCTCAAACAGATATATCTAGAAGTGATTTTGTATGCACTCATGTTCTCCGATGAATTAAAATCCCTCCTGTGAAATCCTGGCCTCTTCAAGGTTTATGAGAATTTTGCCATTGACTTGAATTACTCCAGGATTTACTCCTTCTATCATCTTAGGCACAACATCTGGTGAGGGTTATTTCATAAGAGGCAGTTTAACAAGCAGTCTGAGAACTAATCTCCTGACTGACTCCTAGTACACTTGACTCTTCATAGAGGTGTATGATACCATATTTTTGGTGAGTGACAGAGGCACAACATTTCCACAGATGGTATCATGCTATATTTGCCTCCTTCCCTGTAGAGGACTTGCCACAAGAGGTAGTTCCTGTGACTCTGTGTGTGTGTACGTGCATTTTCTTGTTTGTGACAGATACCTTCAATGACTGAGCAATCCAAGGCAATTCCATACAATATGTATCATCTTCATTTAATGAACACATCAAGATGATTTAATGTGATGTATTGTAATAGAAGGCAAATGATCCTTTTCAAAATCTTACACATTATACAAAATATGTCAGAGGTGGAAATCGCCTCTGTAACAGATTTGGACTTGATTGAAGTAATTTAGGAATATTATAAGTTGAATTAGTTATTGAGCTGTTTGATCCATGAATATGTATTCATAAAGTGATTTAATTCAATAACTGGATTGTCAGGGAATGTGACCAGAAAGAGTGAGAATTGAAACACTCCCTAGCAGACATTTCAGACACAGCACTAGGCTCTTCAATTTGCTACTTTTATTACAACTCCCTGTTATGCTCAACAAGTTTAGTTACAAGTCCAAGCACATAAAGGAGAAGAAATCTCAGTTAAGTTTAAATGAAGTCCCATAAAGAGAACAGGGAAGTTAACAGTACAGTAATATGACCCCAGACTTGAAAGAACACTTAAAATTTAGCGTGTAATCAAGCACTCATCAAAGTGACATCTTTTGTAATTTTAAAAATCTTTTTTTAGATTTTTTCCCCCCTGCTTAAAATTGAGTATCTATTTTAAGATGGCTTCTTGGACAACTATATTACCCTTGGTCACAACTTCCTGAAGAGAGGAAGAAATTACCATGCCACATCACACTTGAGGGTCAAACATGGTCGAATTTTAAGGATTGGGTCATGTGGCTCTTAAGAGATCATTTAGGTGGAAGTAACTCTGATCATCTGCTCTAAAGAGAGCAAGGCAGAGGTCTGAGATAAAGGACAAAGTCCAGAGATGTTATCACAAATACTGCTTTTCCAGGAAAGTGACCTGTCATGAGAAATGATAGATCAAATGATGAAATTATGAGTATTGTGCTGGTTAGGCTATTTTGCTGAATTTGAGCTAAACAACTTGAGAATTGGAGATAATGGAAATGGAATGCTGGAAACAAAAAATATAAATATGCCACTAGTGTTTTTCAAACAGACCATGGCTGATGAACCTCCAAAAAGACTCTACTCATTCCCACAGGTGTATCAAATCACCAAGCAATCAAAATATCTTTGAATCCACAAAAATTCTCAGGTGTAGTTTTCAGCGACAATTTTCAAACCATATTTTACTAGACCTAGAGATATTTTGCATTTCTATTTAGTCAGTTGGAACCCCAAGTATTATTCACCTAGTGAATAAGCTTATATAAACCTGTGAGTTTTGCTGAGCATTACAGTATCTCTGATGTGTCTTTCACAATGTGATAAGTGCTCACAATGGGGAAAAGAATCATAAGGAGGAGAACCATATAGTAATATGTAGGGGTCTTCACCTGTAGTCTTGGAGGAAATCCTCTCCTTGACTGCAGCTGTCAGGCCAAGTGACCTCTGCTGATATTTGAGTGCTCTCTGAATGCAATGGAATGCTGAATGCTGAAACCGCACAGGGACTGTTTCTCACAATTCCTTTTCCCCTAGACAACACAATGTACCCTTTTATGTATGTTACCCATGTTGTTTATCAGTTCTTTTGTAAAGAACAGAAGTGTCTTGAGATAGAAACATCAAGAGTTCGCAATGGAAGGCCCTCACTGTTTTAAAGCAGGCCTGACCCGTGTGGTTCGGAGACTGCATCCCCAACACTTAATGATGGAGTTTGCTTCTACAGAATAAGATGGTACACAACATTGGACCTGGACCCCAGATAAAGAAGGATGTGCTGTTCATTACCCTTACTCCCAGTCTGAGAGAGAGATGGCTATTTATTAGCTTGGAAGATAGGACATGAATTTTGAGATAGACACCAGAACAAACAGTTCAAGGGTCATCTTCCGCCATCTTCTATAATTAGCTAATGAAAATATTTTTTTTTCACTCCTAAAGCAAAGTGATAGAGCGAGAGCCTTTATGCAAGCCAGATACCCTACTAAAATTCTTAGGTAATGGAATAAATAAGGAAATTTCACCTTTAATTTCAGCGATGTCAACATAATAATAGTATTTCTAACTGACAGTTTTTCTTTGTAATTCATAAATTCCTTGAGTGCCTTAAATGTTTCTCTTTGTAATAGTCATCATTCCTATCATCCACTCCCCTCAGCTTAAGAATGATCCTCTCAAATCAAGCTTGTCTTCAAAAGATTTCTTTATCATGAGAAGTACATTAAAAATTACCATCAGTGGGAGCAATACAAATACACTGTGATATATTTCAGCTTGAAACCATCTGTGGTGGAAGATGTTTTACAGTAAATTGCTTTTTCTATAGGGTTCCTCTGTGCATTTC
Organism: Irena cyanogastra; assembly: GCA_013397155.1. Taxonomy (NCBI): domain Eukaryota; kingdom Metazoa; phylum Chordata; class Aves; order Passeriformes; family Irenidae; genus Irena; species Irena cyanogastra. The sequence goes on from VWZV01006578.1 coordinate 68,022, forward strand.
AAGTCCATATCTTTCTGCAAGGCAAGTATACAAAGTATATCCCACAGATATGTAATTATTTCCAAACAATGCCAGTCTATCTAGAGTAGAGCTAGTATACTGGACCCTCAAAACCTCCACTTAACACCACTGACACCAGTAACAAATCCTTTAAAAGAAATGACTTGTCTTTCCTTTAAAATTACTTTTTTTGCTGTCTTCCTCTCATGAAGGCAGAAACATGAAAAGATATTCTATATTTTACAGTCTTCAAAGGCTTTGAAAATAAAATTGTAATTCAAGACCATTGTGGAGCAAACAGGTGATTCCAATAAACTTGGAACACATCTGATTAATAAAGGCAGCCTGATAACTTCCTGTGAAACTAGACATTCCTCAAAATTCTACCCTATGCAAACACAATGCAATAATGCAGCATCTCTTTAAGAAATAAGTCACAATTCACAATAAATCTCAGACCTGCCATTAAAGGACCTTGGGAAGAATCTTCTTCTTTTTTGTGTAGTCAGAAAGGCATCGATCCATGGAGATGTGGGAAGAATGAAGATGCTGCAGATAAAGTCCATAATGGCTCAGAGTTTGGAGAAATTATAAATATCAGGAAAGTTACTACTGAAAGATACAGCAAATGGTGCTGGAAAACAAGTCCACCACCTAACAACAAATGAAGAATTTATATCCAACAATTAAAAGTTTGTGTTACTGGCCAAAACCTGTATACTGGGAAACTTAGAATATGTTTAAAATAACCTCACAGCAATCTCTTTTTATCAAGATTTGTTATCTGTTTAAAAGGGTTTATTCCACCTTTACCCATTAGTGACTGGGCATAATGAAGGAATGACTGAATGGAATTTTAGGATAATTAGAGAAGGTCTGATCAGGGAATGACTAATTCCTTCTAACTCTAAAAATCAATGATATTACTATTTATTATTAATAAATTAAATACTCTGCATAAAAATCTTGCTTATTTCAAAACAGTATATTTACTTAAGAAAGTCTGTCACAGGAGTCACACAGTAATTACATCTTCCTGGAACGTCCAGCTACGAGGCAAACAAAATTACTGCAAGTAGATTGAAACGTTCTCCTACAGAAGCAAACAAAAACACCAAACTCAGCCCCAAAACACAGTGAGAGAGAGGTAATGAAGACAGTTTTACCAAAAAAGCTCAGTAAACACACTTTAAAAAAAACATGTTGACTACAGAGATAGTTTTATTCTGCAGAAGCAAAACAACCAAAGATTAAGTCTTATTCTGCAAGCTTGAATCACTCAATTTGATTTCAAATGCTATTTAATCTTTAGTAAGTATTAAACATGTTCAAGTTTAACATGAAAAAATCATAGTATTTCAACATTTTTCAAGATTCTGCTCTCCCCCAGTTATCTTCAATTGAAAGAACATAACCAAACACTATAGAAAAAGCCACTGCTTTCCTGCAGTCAAATCAAATTGTGTTTTGCGGCAACAGAAAATAAACAAGTTGCCATTTATTTACTGCAGAGCCTATTTGAAATTGATTGGCCAACTAAGTTATCACTCTTTTTCTAATCAAAAGTAACTCTTTGAATCATTTGGTTTGCCTTAATGGCAAAGCAGAAGCTTTTGAAGTAGCTGAATAGAGCTGAAAAGCGTCATCCATTGCATGCTAAGCCTTTTCAGACCTTTGATCACCAAGAGGCAATGCATTCAATATGAGGGTCACCTACATGTCCCAAGTGCACTTTCCCAAAACTTTCCCCTTGTCTCCTGCAGGGCTAGAGGCAGCATTCCTTCAGGCACTGCAGGCAGCATCATTGCTTTATACAGAGCATACCATGTCTCCTGGACAAATCAGTGCATTGCAATACACACACCCTAAGGACTTGTTTCTGAGGGTTCCCAAAAACTGACTGAGATAACTATATGGAAGACAAAGCATTACATAGAAGTACAAATACTTTTATCAATGCATTTTTCTAAAAGAGTGGTCTATCCTTTGAAAAAAACTATAAACAAATGATCGAAAAATGTAACAACAACAAAAAAAATTCCCAACAGAGCAACCAAGCCATCTGCCTGTAAAGAGGTTTTAGGAGAGAAAAGGAGGTTTTTTATATCTTCTTCCATTATACTAACCACAAGAAAGTTCTCAGTTATCAGATGAAAATTTTTAATTTTATCCTTTCACCAAAGCATTATCTTGCAGCAAGGCTGTAGAAAAAGTAGACTTCGTTGCTTGTAGTTAACCCGAAGTCAGGGAAATCATTGTTGCAGCTTGGAGGATGGTAAAGGAGCAGCATTAATTTGCATTGGAATACAGTTTTATAGTTCCTATCAACCACCAGAGTGAATTAAGGCCTTTGAGCTTGGTTCCTCTTCTAATTGAGACAACTGACTAGGAAATCAGCCCTGTTCTGCTCCATGAAAATCAGAGAGGACATGGCTTGAAAAATATGCTCTGGACAATTCAGCCAAAGACTTAATGGGCATACTACTCTACTGGACTTCTCTGAATGTGGAGATAGCTTCTGGCAATAACGACTCCTGATTTGGGCTCCTAATTTGGTGCCTAACACCAGCTATAAGTCGTCTTGACCTTACATCCTGAATCATGCATATTCTGTATCTAATTTTGTTTAGGGACTGCTATGTCTCTCCTGAGAAGGAGTCAATTAACTTGTGTCTTAGTTTCTAAAGCCATGAAATGTTGTTCTATGCTTCTGTAAGTTCAGAAAATACCAGAGAAAAGAGAGTTACAGCTGGATATGCTGAAGTATTACAGGTAGAGGGCTAAATCAATGTTTCATTTTTAATTAATTATTGCATTTCTCATTTTGCAAAGTTTGTTTCTGTTTAAATCACACTGTTGCTTCTTTTCTTACACCAAGCTCACTTAAATTAGAAATAGTTTGTTGCCATAGCAATGTTTTTCCCTTTATAGTTCTGTTATTTCAGGTTCATTGCAAACTACACTGCAGAGTAGGAATTCAGACATGGAAAAATGTTTCAAATCTCCTCCATCCTTTGGACACCATACAGCTGGTGTTTAAACTATGTAAGAGAGTTCATAGTTCATTCAAGATGTTATCTAGTGTCATCAGAAGTGATTAGAATTGCAGTGAATTTAATAAAGGGTTAAATAATACAGTTGCATATTTTAGTCACTACCCAAGCTTTCAACTTTCCAGTTTTCCCTTTCAGCACAGATAAACATTCTGCCCTAAAGAACTCCTACCCCACTTTAGTATATTTATAGAAAACTAGTATGCTAAAAATGAAATGTATAACTCTCCATCGGCTTACAGGATTTCTGTGACTGCTATCAGATATTGTTCTTCGTTATCACCTCTGGTCTGCTTACTTGACTCATGCCACTGGAAGGGTGAGTGAAGCTCTGGGCAAAACTTTTACATCTGGTTTAAATAAGTTGGGTTTTTTTTAATGTTTGGAGGCAGGCAACTAGCACATAAATAACAAGGCCAGAACAGGCTAAAATATCCATTATAGAGAACAAAAAGGAGGAAATAAAATGAACTGATATATAAACAATAACAGGTGAGAGTAGCAATGACAGTAGTTTTAGTGCTTGCAATCACTGTCCATTTTACAATGAGCAGCAGGAGTTGTTTCTAATTGAATGCATTTTCTCCACTTTTGTATTCCTACCCAAAGACACTTTGGGTGTTATGTAAATAACATAATGTTATTTACAGAGCAGTAAGAAGCTTGAAACATAACATCATTGTCATCGCAGCAGCTGAAATCCACTAAGAGCTTTCTCCTCGGGGGAACAGGAGAGTGCCTCACAACCACAGACAGGCTGATTTGTTTTTCAGTCCTCAGAAGCTCAACTACCCTTCTTGTTTCCACTTTCTGTTCAATAAGTACCTTTTGAAACACGGTGTCAAACACACCAGCAAGGCTATTTCTACCAGAACAGGATGTCTGCATCTGAATCATAAATCACAAACAAAAACACAGTCTGGGGGCCTTGCAGCATTTACCTCAGTTACTATTTTCCTCCCTTGGCTTCAGAAAGTGAGAAATCTCTAATAATAACCTTACAAACAACTTGGGCTTTAGAATGTCAGGGAGTTCGGCTGGCATAACACCGAGAAGACATTAAGTTTGTGAGTAGGGTACTACTCAGCTCATTGAGGGCACTTAAATCTCCCTGTTCTTTCTGTCACACCACGTTTTGAGCCACTTTGTTTAAAACAACAGTTTACTGTAACTCTCAAATACCACGATTCACATACATCGAAACACTGTTTTCCCTGTCAGTTTTGTCTTGATATTTAATACAAAATCTGTAGGTAGGAAAGGAATTACAGATGTCTGCCACAGTGGGCTCAAGGCTGCTGAGCAAGAGGAAGAGGACACAGTTCCCAGGACTTAACTCTCCAAAGCAAGTCCAAAAGAAGTCCCTGGATAACTTGCAAGACTTCATCTGGTGCAGTCAAAATACAGTCTTCTGCTTGTTTAAATATTTCTGCATTTTAAAATATTGTCTCTTCTCCTTAAAAAGAAGAAATCTTTGAATAAAATCTGTAAAATAAGTGCAGTGGCTGTGCTCTGGAAGAACATCATTATCACCACAGCCAAGCAACAGCCTCCAGTTCTGTATCAACACTGAAATCCATGCTGGCACAAACATCAAGTTACAAACTGTAACTTTAGCTGAGGCTTTGCAGGCAACGATTGTAAAAACCTCATTTTTCCTGTGAATTTGGCCTTGAAGGGGAACTAAGACCCACACTTTAGTGTGAGTGCTTTGCAGGACCTTCATACCTCCCACTCGTGGTTAAATGCTTACCTTGCAGGGTTCATCTCAACAGACTATTTTCTCCCCGTCACTATCACGTCCATCACGAGAACACACCCATTTCTCCTAAAACTTAAGTCTAAAACTCATTTTTTAATGTGAAGAGGGTATTGAAAGATGATGGCTTTTGAGTATGAAGAAACAGCCAGTTTTGGAAACCTTTCAAATTCAAGCACATGCTTTAACTGCACCTCCCTTCCTTTATGCATGCTGCCTGACTGCAAGTTACAGGTCCTGGCAGAAGCACACTTCCCAAGGGAAACAAAGACATTACAAACCAGATATTCCCACTGACCACCCATCAATATTTAAATCTCGCTTGAAGAGTGATTTTCAGAAAAAGATTAATTGTGCAGATTATTACCATCCTCTTAGTGAAAACATTGAATCACAAAAATCAATGGTGTATGTGTAATATACTCCCACTCTGTGTTGAGATAAATTTCTTTTGCAATACAAACTCATTTTCCCTCACGTTGGCTCATGGTGAAAGATGTTGATTGGTCAAGTTCTACCCTCAGAAATGTACATGAAACACTTAGAGAAATCATACACAAGCATGTAAGAATACAATTTGACTTACAGGTCAAAAATTGTGATTGTTTAAAGCTCTTCTGAACTGTGGCAGGAGGAGGGATAAAATTGCTTTTTTGTTTATCAGAAGAAGGAATAAAGAAGAATGACTTTGCAGGTAGTTGAACAATGCAGAAACATCTGCTGTTCAAGTACGGTGTACATATAGCAAGAGGTGCACGAGCAGGTATAAACTTACTCTTGATTGTTCCTAGGAAATAAAAGTGGAAAAGTTGATAAAAGGCTACATCCAGACTCCTAAACAAATATTTTGGCAGGAGGAAAATTATGTTTTTTCTAATGCAAAATGACTTCTGTGGATCCCTTTTCTTAATTTTCCTGAAGTCCAGAAGAATGAGAGCAGATTGCTGCCCTTATATTCTTTGGGACAGAACTTACAAAAAGGCAGCAAAAACCACAACTGAAAGAATTTTCAAATGCCACTAAGACACGTGGCAAACTTCTACTGACAGGTGTGAGTATCCTTGACAAATCCTACTGGGTCACATGCTTGCAAGGCAACTCAAGGTGCTCTCACAGCACCCTGGGACATGCAGCAACACCTGGCAGCATCTCATTCCACTGTGTATGGAAAAAGGCTTTCTCTTGTGTTGCTCCCAGAACCATCCAAATGACAGCACCTTAATATACCTTGGAGGAACGTCAAAGTCTGTGCTCATCTGAGCTACCTGGGTTAACCTTTGCTTGGTGGCCAATTGTTACTCTCTGGCAATGAGATATATGCTCCAAATACTTTTGGGGCCTCAGCTAAAGCAAAAAGGCCTATTGTTTCTTTTCTCACTTTGTTTCTCCAATTCTCTGACATACTGATTTTTATCATTTCGCTGACCTGCCGGGCTGTGCATGGATACTGTCCAGCTAGATATTGTACTACTGCACAACAAATTGATTTCCATCCTTCCACACACATCTATTCAAGGCCTGATTTAAGTTCATAACGCAATATATAGCAGGTGGATGTAATGAGCAGATGAGAAGTGCAGAATGTCCTGGCAAGCCAGCACAGACAAGTGCAATAAGCAGTGGTTACCCCATCTCAGCTGTTTGGTTAGTCCTGTCATATCTTTTTTAGGAGTCACAATGGAGAGGAGTCTTAAGGGGCGGCCTGGCAGACGGTAGCATGGAGTGGGCTGGTCTTTGCAAGGAGCATTCTCCAGGCATGAAGAGCCCAGAGTAAATCCTAGGGTGGTGTCTGCTGGTGGTTATGTTAGTGCTCTGCCACTTGGCTGCTTAGTCAAGCGAGTCTCTTCATATTTCTTTTTTAACATCTAGAAAATTCATATGTCTGAGTCTTTATTAAAGTGTTTATCTTTGGTTTCCCCTGCAGAGGACACCTAGGTAAATAAATGCGCACAGACACACACAAATGTGCAGATGTACACCCCCTTCAAACAATAGTAAAGACAACACTCTATGCAGAGTTACAGCACAGAAGTCAATATGTGCCTCAGTGCACATAGAAGTGTGTGTAGACATGTCCCCTTGAAAACACATACTTAAGTAGCCACAAGCAGCTGTTGAAACACAAGGATCTCCAAGAAGTCAAATTATCTCCAAACACGTTGTACCTTTATTCAACCAGATAACCTTTTCAAGGTTCTTCAGCCTCACTAGAAACTTGACCTTGGTGTTCTACTGCACAGCACATATTCGCTTCACTTCTAGTGGGAGATGACTGAGATTTTAAGTGCCTGCTTGTAGGTTGTGCCAAAAAAAAAAAAAAAAGCCTGAGGTCTAATGATTTAATATTAAGCAGTAGTTTCAAGATGAATGCTGGAAACTGGAGAAATCCCTCTTCGGTATTTATGTGGTTTAAAGACTAAGTGAACTGCATATTTCTGTTTAGTTAATCTGTGGTCAGCTTGATCACTTTAATATGGCAGCTAAGGTGGTTAGAGGGGGAAGTGGTGTATTGAAAAACCATCAGCCTAAATCTGTATCAAACCACAGAAAGTCCCCACAGACCACTTCCAAAGTCCCCACAGACCACTTTTTCTGGCCATGGAGGTATTTTTTGGGTTGCTGTTTCTTTTTTTTTTCTTTTTAACAAGTCTAGCTTAAATGATAGATAATAAGTGATAATAACAGCCAGCTGGTTCCCATAGAAAAGAAAGTGACTGACAGAGCAGCTGCCATCCTGCTTTTTCTCACTGCCCTTGTCAGAGCTTCAAAGTGCCTCTTTTATATGGTATACTAACAGCACTGTTATGACTACAAAGCCCCAGATCCTCACAAGGAACTCTGCTGAGCAGAGATTTGAATGTGCTTTTTCAATGGAGTCATCAGCCAGTTTTCATCAGAGCCATAAAGAGTGTTCCCCTGTCAGAAATTCATTATGTGACCTGTGGGGCATGTTTTTCTGCTTCTGATATGCACTTCCTAAAGTCTTAGCTGGTCACAGGTGAGAATATTTTCAGACCTCCCTGCACAGCACCCCTGAATGAGGCATTGTCAGAAACCTCTGTGCAATTCAAAAAAATCAGGTCCAAGTTTTGCAAACAAGTTCTTCTGGAAGCTGAAAAAACCCAGTATTGGTTGATGCTGCTTTCACTCATATTGCATTTGGGAATTGCTTTCTCAATAAAATGCTATCAACTTGAATGTTCAGGACTTGGGCACATGGTTTCCACTAGCTTTGGAAATTCCATGCTGAAAATCCATGCATTGCTGAAAATACAGGGATTCCTAATGATTTTGTCCAGGCTGTTCCTGCATGACTGACATCAACAAAATCTTTAAAACTAGCTGGGATGAGGTTCTAAAGCAGAAACTTCCATTTTCTAAGTATAAATTCATATGATTTTTCCCATACTATGTTCATATAGATGTTGTATATTTGGGTTTTTCCCCAAGCTTTCTGACTTCTCCAAGAAAATCATCATTACACTTGTGATCACTGTAGCCTTTCAAGATGCAGACTCTATGGAAGGAAAGAGACCTAGGAGAGGAAGCACAGAAGACTTGTGCAATCCCTAAAGCTGTCTGTGCTGGCACTGAGAGTTGGTGCAAGAGGCAAGCAAGCATTTGCAGAGTATGTAAAATTTCCTTATAGATGCACAAGGAGTGGGAGCGTGGCTTCATTTCTGAATTCACTCTGTAAATGTAATTCACAAGTGGGACTGAAGATCAGAAAGGGCTGCAGTGTGGAGGATTAGGATTTCCCCTGAGAATTCCACTGACAGCAGTGCCAAGAGCCTTCCTTACGTAACAATAATAACTTACTTATACTTACCTCCCCAGAGTGTTGTGAGGCTTAATTAGTTAATGTTTGTAAAGTGCTTTGCAGATGCAAAGAGTAATATACGTACTAAGTATTATTAACTGGCAGAATACCTACACGTGTGAAGTCCCTACAGCCTATTAGAACTAAATTATTCACCAAGTTCCCTAAAATTATGAAACAAGGGACAGAGAGCTCTCCCTCAAAAACACTAGAAGCCCACTTCACAGCCTCCCTATGTTCCACACCCCAGGACCATGGAATAAATATTGTCTTTGTTCCCTTGTCACTACACCCCAAGACAAGTCAGGAGGACAAGGTCTATGGGAGCCCTGGACCAAAGGGACCTGAACACAGAGTTGCCTCTGCCCCACTGGGTAAAAGACAAATTTTTCATTTGTGACATTTAATTCCAATTACAATTTGAATTGTAGCCAAACACCTTTTGTGACTGTCTTCTCCTGAGTGAGGTGCATGGGACATCTGTTTCCAAGAGGTCTTGGAGCCTGATTTTCCTAGGAAGCCCAGAGTTTGCTACCCCAGACAACTGCAATTGCCAAAATGGAGCAATGAACTGCAGTATGAATTACAGAATGTGCTTTAATACTAATACACAGGTGGAATACTATGCACATGACTGAAAATCTTCATTCAACAAGGAAAACCAAATAAAGCAACAAAAATGTCTCGGATATGGTTCTTCAGACACAATAGAGATAAGACGTCTTGTGATATATCACTGTTTAGCTGTTTAATTTCCAGCACAATGAGAATTGCTTGCAAAATTCTTGGCTACAATTATTTTTTTTTTCATTCCTGCATTTTCTTTTTCTTTCCTCCACATGCATACCAATTTTCTGTTAAATTTTCAAGTTGACTATGTTCAGTTTTATCTTGTAATACCTTTACACTAAAACAGAAGTATATTTCCTGGCGTCAGAAAAGTACAGTGATATAAAGATAGTTGAAAGGTTTTTTTTCCATTTTGGAGTCATCACAAAAAAAGTGTGTGTCGTTCAATACTCGTGTTGCAGTTCAGCTCACTCCTGAGGTTATACTCAGAGCTACCCAAATTTTCCTGGTTCTCACTTGTGCCACAGACACTCTAGGTGGATTCAGACTCTCTCCTTCCTTCACCCCTCGGTGGCTATGGACAGCCATTTGGTTCCCAGTCATCATGAGGGTGCCCTCAGGGCTACAGCTGAGAGAGATTTCTCTCTAGTACCTGAGGAAGAGAATATACTGTTTCAGTTTGTCTCAGCAAGGGAAAAATGGATGTGCATACATTGGCAGTCATTATTCTGTCTGTCTCTAGGCATGGATAACACCAACACAAACCTCACTTGCTGAGGGAAGTCCTCCAACACTGAAGGTAGAGAAGCACATGCAGCCTGACTGTTGATTAAACACACTGCTGAGTATCTGGCACCTAACTCAGCCAAGTGCCCATGAACTATAAATAAAATAAATGCAAGACTTAGGAGGTTTTCCCAAAACTGTGCTTACTAATTCAATGTTTCTAATATCACATACATAGAAAAAAGTACTTATCTTGTACTTTTGCAGACTTAATATCAAAAGTCTGCTTGGATTGTTTGAATAACTGACAGATGACTGAAGAAACTATGCAATAATCATACACTGGAACCAAAATCTGAAGGAATTTCAGCCACAAGTGTATTACAAAGTAGATATGCAATGATTCAAGATTTTATTTGCCACAGCTGACAAAAAAAAGTGAGCAACAGGTTCCAAGAGTGCAGTAATTTTCTCCTGTCAAAAAAGACTAGGAGAGAGATGTCCTGATCTTACCACAGCATCTGCATTAGCAACACAGTCAGAGGTACTTATTAGAGACACAGAAAACAACATGCGTGAGGTATTTACTAGGTGGATTTTCTTCCTCAAACAGCTGTACACAATTCTGTCACAAACCCATTTGTTTGAAAATCACAAGCTGAAAAGCTGCCACATTTCCCTTCAAGCACAAAGTTGTTTCTTTGTGGCTTTCTCCATTCCATCTCGCCACTGATCAACTGATGAAGGCTCATCTTGTAACCAAAATAAACTCAACCAACATAAACCCATTTTCCATGACACACTAAGATCATATGTTATTACCAGGCCTTGTGGTAACAAACCCTTTTATGATGCATTTATTCAAGGTTTGTCTTTTCCAAACTGTGGGGAATACTTAATTTGTTTTCTAAGCTGTACTTTGTGTAACTAAATAATTAATCACATTGATATTCTATCAATACATCTTTCTTTAATGGTTAAACATATGTTAATAATTCAAATATCTATGGGTGACCTCTTTGCACTCCTGTGATTTTCAAAAACCCCAGTGCTCTTTGAAGGCACTCTATCATTATCGTGTGCGGCACAAGTTAAAAGCCTTTTGCTCTTTCTTTTCTTCTTCTTCTTCTTTTTTTTTTTTTTCTCTTTCACTAGCAGGCACCTTGCCAGGAGGGGTCCTTTGGACCATCAACAACCCGGAGTTGGTTTTAGGTGGAACAGGAAAGTTCAAGTGTTTCGAACTGCTGATTCAGGTACAATACTTGAACACAGAGTAACTATACTGAGTGGGCAGAAGAGTTACACAGCACAGTCCTCTCCGTACTCATCTGAAAAAGCTTTTAAATTGTGATTAAATTCATCAACAGAGTCCGAAAACCTCTGGATGTTTCCCTAATTCACAGGTTATGCAATTATAAGTTATTAGAGTCTAGCAGTCTAATACTGTCAAATCCCAAAAGAACCTAACTGCTCCAAAATACAGCCTCTCTTAAAAAACTTTAGCACGTGCTGCCTACAGTGACAGCAGTGATGTTTCCAGGCGAACTGGAAATGTATTTAAAAGAGCTCAGAAACAACAAATACAGAAGTGTTCTCTTATGTCCTGAAAGGCATTTACAGGCAAATGTTTCCCTATATTCCATATATGGGGAAAAGGTGTCTTACTGTCAAGTTTCTACATTTCACAGTGAGGAATAGAGCTAACTTCCCAAAAGTTACAGTGGAATCTTATAGCAGAGACCATAAACGGCAACAGATAGTCTCTCATTCCTGTCTACTGTTTTAACATGAAAACACAGTTCCTTGTTAAAGCCAAGCTGACATTTTTATCACCCAGTGAATCTTCATGTGTACTTATGCAGCAGTTTTCTCCCAAAGGCCATGTCAAAAATCTTGTTGATTTAGTGTACTGGTTTTGGTCCAGATCAGCTGTGAAGGAGCAGAGCCCAGCGCTGTCTGGGTGTGGCTATGACACTAATGATATTCCTTAGCATTTTACATTATCACTAGGAGACGGGGGAAGGGACCCTCTCTCACATCTGAGAACAAAGGGTGTTCCTTTTTCAGCAGAGCAAGACTGGCAGATGGAGTGGAGAGGTAACATTGGTCCCGACCAGAAGGATTGGTTTGAGTGGTGTGGCTGCCGTTGGGTTGAGCTCTCCACCTTTTTTTTTGCCTTCATTATTAATATTGTTGCTGTTACTGTTTGTTTTATTATTTCATTGCAGTTTACTGTAGATCGTTCTTGTCTCAGCCTGTGGCTTTTGCTTTTGTGTCTCCAATGCTCCTCGCTGGCCAGGTGGAAGTGGCGGAAGGGGAAGCCAGTGAGAAGTATGTGGTTTTGGAGTCTCAGTGTGGTGAGAGAAGACACAAAACAGGGGAACAGCATTACTAAGCCATGACCCTCAGGGCTTCTGATTCACACAGTTTGGAAAATAAAGCATGTTTCTCAGGTAAACAGAGTTTGGAGACTAATTATGGGAGAGTATTCTTGGCCAGCAAAATTGCGAACAATGTTCCTACCTTTTTCTCTCTTGTAAACCTGTGTGTAAAATAAAAGCAGAGACTGTCTTAGAATGGACACAGCATGTGAAGTGGACGCTGGAGCACACTTAGTTCTCTCCTGTGTGAGGAATTATAGTAAACAAATAAATACTTACAGAGGTGAGTGGGAAGTATGTCTTTAAATAGCACCATTTATTATCTCAAAATCAGTCCTATCAGCCATACCACAAGAACACAGGCTTTTTTCTTCTGGAATCACCTTTTCTTAAAAATATAGAGAATGGAATAATCTACAAAGTGACATAAGAACCTTTTGTTAATTTCTTTTTTCTTCAGCACTGTCTGGAAGAAGAAAACTGCACTTTTATAAAGAGCTGACACCAATTTACTCCATCTAGGCTACTATGTAGCATCTACATACTGGCACACACTGCCATACCTTCAATTTCATGGTAACACTCAGAAATATAGGTAGTTCTTCCAAGCCCAAATTAAAACATTCATGTTTAGGAAAGCTATAAAACTGACATTTTACCCTTGTGCTACAGGTACCTGGTCTTATAACCAAGTACTTTCCCCCAGAATGGCTGGGCCTTAAGCCACGCTTGAACACCAGGAGTCTTGTTGCAGGTCACCCCACAGCAAAAAAACTTCAGAGGGGCTCCCTCTGAAAGGGCTCTGGCAAGTAGCACAATGGTTACCTGTCGGAACTTCCCCTGCGCAAACCAAGAAAAGGCTTTGAAAGAGCAGCTCAGTGTCAGGATGAGAAGATTTGCTTGACAGAGGCAGACTCATCACAACAACAATTCAGCACAAACAAACAAACATACACACACATGCAAAGCCCATGTGCTTTCCTGACATTTCCTCAAAGGGGGACATGCCTGCAAGTGTGTTAAATCATCACTCTGTGCTCAGATGTCAGTCAGCCCATCACTTCTTTGCAACAGAAATCACCCCAGGAATTACAGAGCTTAGTTCTTCTAAAACAACTGCAGTCTGTGTCGGAGAGGGAGACCTTTTCTGAGAGCTTAGTGTGGGCAAGCATTTCAACAGCATGCACCATGCCGTGTGGTCAGATGGCTTCTGGAAATCCTCCTGGTTTTCTGTCCCGAGGGAAAGTCTTATATCTCTGAATCCACACATGCTGGAAAAATGTATTCCAAAACAAAGAATAATTCAAAGTTCAGTTTTGAATGTTTGTTGCTTTTTCTGTTCCTGCTTTTAATATTTATACCTATCTCCATGGCAAAACAAAACCATTATTCTTTTTTAAGGTAATTTCTTACATTGTGGGAAATGTTATACCAGGAAACAAAGCCATATGTAGCATCCTTGGAGGTCAATGCAAAAACAGAACCAGACCCCTTGAGTGCAAAAGTCTGGCCCAAAGGCACAAGCCATCCCAAAGTGTTGTTGAGGTTAGACAAGATTTATGTTTGTGAGGACAGCAGGGGTCTTTTCTGAGGAGTAAGGGATAGTACTCACAACCCTTCAGTGAACTTTCACATAGCAATGACCAAGAATAATAACTCTTCAACTGCAGTTTTAAGTAGTTTATGGCTTTGTAAAGCCCCTCAGAATAGCTGGCCACAGATTTGGAATTATATCTCCATGGACAGAACAAATCCTACCCTTTTTGTTTCACATTACAGTCAACCCACTCCTTAAATACCATTTAATACAGGCATCAAATACAAGTAATTTACCATAATCTTCAGATATACAAATACATACCCAGACGACTATAACCAACAGCTGTCACCTCACAACTAATTTAAAACCTTACCTCACAAAGTCACTAGGAGCTGTATTTCTTAGCTAGCCAAGATCACAATCCTTTACATAGCTACTACATCATTAAAATAAGCATATTTTTCTCCTTTATGTTTACTCTTTTTCATTGTTAATAATCTACATATTTGGGAACATGGTTTTATTCCCCGATCACTACTTCTATGGGGACACTGCTGTCACTCTGACTTTCTGATGAACCATCTGAGGCACTGAAACATGAATTAGCCAGCTGGAAACCACACAAGGTAGTGAAAGAGCCAAAATTTTAACTGAGCATTTCCAGACCCAATGCCCTTAGTTCTTTAGATACCCCAAGCTCTCTGTGCAGGAGGAGCCTTGTTGGAAGAACCTGGCTAGATGAATCGACAGAGCTAAAATAGGAACAATCTGATCCTTAATTTAATATGGGGTGGAGTTTTGCTTGTTTGTGGGTTTGTTTGGTTTGGGTTTGTGGGTTGTTGTGTTTTTTTTTTTTCTTTCTGTGTAATCTCTGACCTGCCCAGGATCAAAAGTACTATCACACCGTGACAACCACAGAAAACACTTTTCTTCCCAGTCCTGAGCCAGAAGTTGTGGTAGCATCCTTTCTGCAGAGGTTGAGGTGGCTTTCTACCTTGGCTTAGAATGCTTTGGGTCCTAACAGCGTCCCTTCTCCTCCTATTGTGGCTGCACTAACAGAGGCCATCCAGAGCACCTCTGGTGCCTGTTCCCAGACCTGGTTGTCCCTGCACTGTCTGGCCAGTGATGGTGGCTCTCTTGCATGGTGAGCCTCTCTTTCCAACTTGTAGAACACACAGCAAATAACTTCTCATGTAGATGAGAAGATGTAGATGTGTAGACGAAGAAGAAGAAGACACTGGCCTGAGAAGCTCCATTCCTTGAAGTGCCAAGGGAACTCACTGCTTATCAAACAGCCTACAGTGTTGGGTTCTGCTATAGAAAACATCAATTAACTCTGGCTTTGTCCTCTGACAATATAATAAATATTTGATAGTCATAAAATGCCTAATGCCAGGCATGTGTCTAGGGAGGAGACATGATCAAATCAGCTGTGTGCACACCTCACATCTTTGCAGTGGCATGGAGTCAGGGCCAATCACTTGGGCTTGTTTGAGAAATGAATTTGCTGGCTCTGGTGTAGCTCACGGCCAACAAGCAGTCAAACTGAAAAAAATCAGTGCTGGGGTTTGCACCGATCTGAAACTTCTGTGTGATATATCCATCCCGCATGCAAAAGGTCAGCCTCCCCATTAGATCTGAGAATCTTAGCAGATTCTGGATGTTTTTCCACTTTCAATTTTTTCTGCACACAACTGAAGCAAGAACTGTAGTGTCTCTACTCCATGATGAAAAAAAAATACTTAATGTAGAAACATTTCCTCTCCTAGCAAGTAATAAAGAGTTAAAGCCAATAGGAAGGATTTTTTAATGAACTTTGACAGTGGCTAATATTTTCCACTGGAACAGTTTCCTAGTGACAATGGGATCACATACACATTTTGTATTTTGGGGTAGAGTGCTGGTATTTTCTAAGGTTACTGATGCTCTGATTTTTGTGATGATAGACAAAATGTTTAAGAAAAAAATTGTGCTGAATCAACATATGGAAGGAAACCTTGTGTTTCAAATTGTTATTTCAGCATTTCAGTATGAAAAAATATAACAATGCCATTACTTCAAAGCACGTCTTTTCGGTGCAATTTCCACATAGGCTTTTCAAAAACCATACATTCTAAAACTTCCTGCTCCATAAAAGAGGAAAGAAAACAGCTAAACAAATGCATTTGGACATGTTTTTATTAAAATGACTGTTGAAATAGCACAGTCTTTGTAGCAAGAAAATCCCTCTTCCAAAGAACTACAAAGCATTATATTTCATAATAAATAACAATCATCAGGGATTTTAGTTCTTGCCCTGCCCATGCTCTAGGAAATTTTTTCTTCACAATGCATAGAAAAAGTAATATCTTCCATGAAGACTCACTTTCCTGGTAAACATTCAAATAATCTAAGTGACTTATCAAAGAAAAATGTGCTTATTTTAGAGCTGTGCATGATACAATTGGGATTGTGGTGCTGCTTTACAAGACTGCTTTGTGCTTTACTGCTTTGCTCTGTCTGAAATGCATTCATCTGAAGCACAGTTCAGTTAGTTAAGCAGTTCTTCCAATAAATATATTTGCAAAATGTGTGTGCTTTTTTTTTTGAAATGCAAAGATGGTGGTCCTGTTAATACTTAAGAATTTGCAGACATGAGACCCTCTTACCAGAGCTGACTGTTATTAAAAATACAAAATCTACTATGCTGCCTGTTCATCTTGTGCAAGAAAAGAGAATCCACTCCAGATATTTTTAAGATATGTAAGACATTTTGTGGAGCTCACAAGTGTTGGCTCTCCAGAATTATACTCTTCCTTAGCAGGATTACTCCAGCACCACAAAACAGACAGACCTCCAGTAAACCATGACCCATCACAGGGTTGAGTGGGAAAGTGGAAATTTATTGCTATTGAGGATGTTCTTCAATTTGTAAAGATAGAGGTCTAATAGGAGCACTTCTTAAGGATGTCTTACTTACCAGACCAGCAGTATGAATCCCAGATTACCTTTTTTTTAAATGCACATGAAAGGGACCACGGTAGCACTGCAACAATTTTCAAAGTAGATCTAGCCCAAACCTGATTCTATTTGGAAAGGCTCTGGAAATTCATCACTGGCTGCTAACAAAGGTAAAGGAGTTCTTATGGCACTGAATGCTGCCTTTTATCTTCAGTCTACCATTTTGCACTACAACATAGATGAGAATAAAGCAAAAGCCCGGGAACAGAGAAAGCTACTTTTCTTTTGAAAATAATGTCAATCTTGGCATGACAGTTGTGCTTCTTCCTTCTGTCACTCCACTTCGTTGCATTCACTGTAAACCTGGGACTTGCTGAGAAACAATTCTCATGGTTTGCTTAAAGCTCAGGATTCCTGCAGAGCCCAGTGCAACAAAAGTTATGGTCCTACCTGCTGAGGCACAGTGTTTGGTTTTCTGGACAATAAAATGTAACATATTTGCTTAGCTTTTCAGACCAAGAGATACTAACTGGTATACTTGCACACGGTATATGTATTTCCCATAGTAAGGTTTGATGTCTGCTCCTTGTATAGAGACCTTTCTGAATAACAGCTAAAGGGCATATACATTTCTACCAGTAGTTTGGTGTATTTTCATTTATGCTGCCTTGTGTTCAGAAGGCTTTGAGAAGGAAATCCACAGTGAAAAGTTAGTAGGCAAACAAAGAACAGTTTTGCCTGTTTATGCTTCCCATTAGAATCCTGAGAAAGGCACCTCTTTACAGTCCTCCTTTACCTACGCAGTGAATCTTAGGCTCGCCGAGGCTTTTCTGCTACCGCCCTTGTCATCCGGTACTTGCTGAACAACGCAGATTGGGTTTTGTGGACTGTTTTGGAGAAAGAAACAGGTGAGAATGAGAAATACCTGGCTGAGAGTCCTTGCAAAGGAATGATGAACGCTTCCTTTGTCCTTACTGAAATGCATGTGCAGCTCATGCCAGCTAAGGTCTATATAAACCATTTAAACCATGGAGATGGACTAACTTCCACCCACTGAAGATGCCAGTCTGTATCCTGCTGATTCATTTTGGCAGAGCCATAGCCTCACTACCTTTTTTCTGCAAACGGAGGCACTTTATAGAAAATCTCTGAAGCATCAATTGAAATAAAAAGACTGAGTTACGTAAAGGTATATTCCAGGTTGTATCACACAAGGATCTGACCCAAAGACATTAACAGGAAATTATTGTGTCATCTGTGAGAAGTTCTTGCAGACAAATGATTCTGTCATTAGAGTCATTAGAGATGGGTCTTCTTCTTTATTTTTTCTTTTTAGCAAATTCTCTGGAAAATTCATGTTTTGAGTGGCCAGACTTCTCAGCAGATTCAGATGGGACTTGCAGAGGACTTTCAGCTGAAAAAAATGACACAATAGTTCATGAATACTTAAGATGCCTCTTTGAGGAAAAAAAAATTATAGATGTGTTCTCAAATGCATTTTTAGGCACACAAAACACAAAGGAACTGTTCCACTTTCACCTGCCAGGACAAAGTTCCCAGTGAAGCCCAGGCTTGAACCCTTCTCCCACCTGTGCTCTTTTGCTTCCAGCACAGCTCTGCTCACCCTTGACTGATTATTTTCCCTTTGTCATGGACAAAATCTTTCAACCAAGGAGGAAGAAAACTCAGTGAGGATTTGTACTAAGACCCCTATACACCATGGAAGCTGGTGTACACATTGCTCTAGACACTCTAGACATTGCACATCATACTACCCTTCTAACTGAGATGTATTATTAATTCTGATTAGTATTGTTAGAGCAATACCACAACTTAAATACTTCCATGAACTCTTAAACAATAGCATCATTTCATCAGCTCACTGAACCAGTGGAACTGAAGGAGACGTCAAGCAGCTTCCTTCTTCATCTTCTGCCCCAATGCCTGTTAATGCCATGATTCTGAAGAATAGTCTGTGCCAAAGTTATGTTGGACAGAAATTGCACTCTGACATTTTTCTAGTATCTCAGAGATGGATACTCAACAACCAGGACATCTAGGCTTTTGCTTTCCTAGTCCTTAGGAAGTTTTGTCTCTGACTTTGTTCTTGTTATGGAGTGGGGTTCTTTTCTCTTTCCTGTA
The DNA here is from genome assembly GCA_013397155.1 of Irena cyanogastra. NCBI lineage: Eukaryota > Metazoa > Chordata > Aves > Passeriformes > Irenidae > Irena > Irena cyanogastra. The sequence continues at coordinate 86,953 of VWZV01006578.1, forward strand.
AACTGTCATCTGTCTAGGGATTGTTATCTTTCACTTTGTACAGGACAAACAATTTTCAGTACAGCCTCTCCAGGATTCCTAACTATAACATGGTAGTGCATTGACACTGGCCAGAGGTCAGGCACACACCAAAGCCACTCTTACTCCCCTCCAGAGCGGGACTGGGGTTAAAAAAAAAAACAAAAGGTTCATAGGTTGAGGGGTTGAGGTAAGGACTGGGAGACATCACACATGAAATGTCATCAGGGCAAAACAGGCCCAATTTACAGATACAAAGTGAATTTATTACTGACAAAATCAGAGCAGGACAATGAGGAGTAAAATAACTCCTTAGAAACAGCTTCCTCCTCTCCCCCCTCCCAGCTGTATCTCCTACCCCAGCAGAGAGACAGGGAGTGGGGGTTTTGGCCAGTTCATCACCTGAGGCTTCTCGTGCTGCTCAGGGAGAGGAGCCATTCCCCTGCTGCACTGTGAGGTCCCTCCCACGGGAGACAGTTCTCCATGAACTTCTCCAGCATGAGTCCATCTCACGAGCAGCAGCTCTCAGTGACCTGCTGCAATGTGAGTCCATCCCACGGGCAACAGTCCTCCCAAAACTGCTGCAGCCTGGGTCACTCTGCCTCAGGGTGCAGTCCTCCAAGGACAGGCTGCTCCAGCATAGGAGCAGGGCCTCTCTCTCCACAGGTCTTTCACAGGCTTACAACCTTTTCTTGGCATCCATCTGCTCCAGCATATGGGTGGATCTCTGCATTCCCACAGCTGCCTCACCATGGTCTGCACCATGGCCTGCAGGGGAACCTCAGCTCTGGCACCCAGCACACCTCATCCTGCTCTGCACTGACTTGGTGTCTTTAAGGTTGTTTCTCGCACATGTTCTCACCCTACTCTTCTTTGACCACAATCACATCTGCACAATAACTTTGTTTTCTTTCTTCTTAAATCTGTTATCACAGAGGCATTACCACCATTTCTAATTGGTCCAGCCTTGGTTGGCAGAACATCTGTCTTTGGAGCTACAAGGGACTGGCTCTGCTGGACATGGAGGAAGCTTCCAGCAGCTTCTCACAGAAGCCTTGTAGTCCCATTGCTACCAAAACCTGGCCATGCATAAACAGTTCAAACATTTTGACGGATAAGTCACCATCTTTGTAGATGTGATTTTGACACATAGGTTACACATGTACAGGAGAGTTCTAGCCACGTGGTTTTAGGCAATTGTGAAGAGAAAGTACAGGAGTCTTGTTACAATATGCAGAAGTCCTGTTATGAAATATATGGTACCATTTCACTTCTGTGGAAAAATTAATTTAGAAAAATACGAATTTAAAATTCAAGTATGTAACACCTGTATCCCATTCCATTCTAAGCATTGCTGAAAGAACTGGCCTGTTGTTTCCTGAGATGAAAATCATACGTACTACTTTGGGAAACCAGATTCTAAGGTCAAGCTCAAACAAAATGTTTGCACTCTTGTTCTAGGACAAAAACCAGTATCCTGTAACCAGTGATCAGTGCAGGTTTGATTACATTATTGTTCAGCACCTCAGTTAAAAAAACATAGGGCCCTACTCCTTATATTCAGACATATTAACACCTCTGTAAACTCTTTAAGTTTTAAAAAGTCCAGGAAAAAGTAATTTCAATTATGAAAGCTAAAATAATTTTAGTCCTTATTTACAATTTTCTAAAATGGTCTTCAAGAAAAAACTTAACTAAACCTGTTTTTCTAGAGGAAGATTCACGATGATGGGCTACATTCTTATTTTGTTCTGAGTCATGGCATACAATTCTTAAATGTAGAGGAAAAACCACTCTGAATGACTCCTGAAAGGGAGATTAATATATTTTAAACAGAATTTCTATACACAAACAACACTGAAACACTATCTTTCCCTCCACAAAGATTTGACTTCATTATACTAAATGCTAAAGACTGTCTCACTAGGCAATTTTACACTTTGAGCTCATTTCCTAAAAAGTGTTTTGATTTCCTAGTAGTAGTGTAGCAGGCACCAGAAAAATATATGCACTGCATTTTTCCTGTGTTTATTATCTTCTCTTCCTACTGGAGCTTTGTTTTAGCCTCATTACATTTTTCCCATTGCAAGTTTTGGTCAGAGTCCAGGATATTGCGGTCAGGTTCTGCAGGGATTTTTTTCCTGGTTCTTTCTCTCCATGCATATTTCATGTGCCCATTACTTTAGGTGCCATAAACACAAATTAAAACCAGCATCATTTCTGTCAGAAAGGGCCATATTTCTCTACTCATTCATTATTTATATTGCTTCCTTAAGTGGTGTTCTTGCTTGTTTGTCTCTAATAGAGGATACAAACTATTTCACAGCCTTTGTTCGTTACCGAGACTGGGCTGATCAGGAGCTCCACTGAACTTTAAAAGCAATGAGGCCCATCTCTGCTGATAGATAAATCCATGAACAATGTTTGCTGCTGAACAGCCCGCCCCAGGCAGCCACAGAAACCACATTAGCCTCAGCTTTCACTGTGTGTCAGAGAAGAGATGATTTCTGTGCTTTGGGCATATTTGAGCATCGAGTATTTAACCTCTGCACCTAGAATGGACTATGAACTTACATGGTGCATAACCAACCCCAAAATTTGAGTAAATAAAGAGATCTCCTGTGTCACTGTGTCCGGTCTGGTGAACTTCACCTTCTTCTCAGAGACAAGTACATTTAAAAATCCATTTGATTTCCCTCTCCTGCTGTTTTGATAAGGACATCTCCAGACTCTCTCTAATTTTTACAAAGCTTCCTATTTCATCCTGTATTTACACATGGTCAGATTTGACTCACCTTTTCTTTTTTTGATGCCAGCAATATTACTCTCTGATTACATAGTTCTTTCCACCACAGTGTGTTACCAACCAATGTACCTTGAGGGAACAGCTGCAGAGTCTCAGACATTTCATTTTGTTGTGCAAAAATGGATCAGTAAAGCTGAAGCAGAGACCACTTCACTAATCTTGACTACCGGTCTTTGAGGCCTGCAAAAATCATGACACAGAAGTGCCTTGCATTTTCCCGGGCAAATGGAGGGAGTTTGTTTCCTACAATCAAAGCCTCTGCTTTTCACATTTTAGATCTGTTCCACACAGAGAGGAAAACCACACATTCCCTTTATAAGAAGAGAAATTAACTTCTCTGCATGTCATGTGAATGAAGACTGAAGCACTGAGAAGAACATCTAATGCTATGAAATTCATAATGAAATTGTGATACTTGACCACACCACATTAATTCTACTTTATTTAAGTAGATCAGAGTAGTCAGTACATCTGTGTTAGCATGTGCTGCAAGATCATCAGTGAGCCCATCCTAAAGAGGCTCTAGAGGACTCGCACCTGTTACCAGCAGAGTCAGTCAGGACACTACATAAACACAGGATTCCCATTACACAAGGCACAGGGCATTTAAAGCACATTTTATTTCCCCCTCAACACCTGTGGTGCTATGGATGTCTTGCTGAAGGAGAGGCAACAGCTCAGGTCCAGTAAAAGCCTCAGAATTTTCTGAATCCCAGAAGGACCAGAGCTTCATTTGAGAGCAATCTGTGGTTTCTGTAACTGCCACTGACAGCTAACCTTGCAATTAACCTGACTTTGAGCACCAGTTCTGCTGTCCTCTTGGAGAGCTGAAGGACTATAATAAATGCCTTGGCAATGGGTGTTTGCTGTAGGCTGGGCTGTTTCCTTACTTTCAACATGTCCCAGCTAGGAGTGGGGAAGGTACAGGAATACAGCCTGCTTGGGAAGAAGGAAGGAGAAAGGAAGGCAAAGAAGGAAAAAGGAGGGAGAAAGAAAAGGGAGGAGGAGAGCAAAAAGTACGGCCAGTCCATGAAGGTCAGTGCTTTCTCAGGCAAAAATTAAATACCAAGTATGGCCCTAAGACCTACCAACTGTTTTCCTTCTGCCATCTATCCTTACTCTTAAGGGACTCTTGATAACATAGACAACTGTTCCTACAATATTTACAAACATTTTCACCCATTTCCAGAAACTTCTTTCCTCCCTTTCTCTTCAGGGAGTCCTTTAGACAGCAACGAAAGCTCTAAAGCAGGAGAGCTCTATCAGAGTAAAGGAACAGTATTTAAAATTAATTAAGGAAACAGTATTAGGCAGGTTATGAGCCCTGGCTTGTGCAGAGACATCACTCTCTCTGTGTGTCTTCTGCAGGCAGCAGCACAGCACGGGCAGCAGGGCTACTGACAGGGCAGGAGAGCACTGCCACCAAGTGCAAACCCAGGTCCTCCGCATCCTCGTGCCAGGGAAATTCTTTTTTAAAGTCCCTATTCACACCCTCTCTTCAGTCCCTCACCTTAACAAAACTGTTGCAAGTCCCACAGCTGCTCATATAGGGGTTTTTTTTGATTTTGCAGGCTGTAATTACCCCATCAATTAATCATTTTTACTCTGTGAACTGTTATCTCAGCCCATTCTTTCACACCTTCTTTTTAATCATTGGTTTTTTTAAAGTAACCCTGTATCGACAAAAACTGTTAATATCACTGACCTTTTTAAGAGTTGGTTACATTAACTGTGTGATGGCAGGGCAGGGAGCAATCTGTGCAGTGCAGAAATAAGAAATCTCTCAGCTGCACTGAGAAGAGATGGTAGAACTTGGCTTCAAGACTTAGAAGACAAGATTAGGTCCTTCCTATATGGGGAATATGGCTTCAAGACTTAGAAAACAAAATTAGGTCCTGGCTATGTGGGGATGCTGAGGAAAGGTAAGCTGAGCTAATTTAAGGTGTAGATTTAAATTGGATCAGGCAAACCACATTATATTGCAAAGAGAATTAAAAGAAACAGAATTAAGGCCTATTTTAATTTTTTTTAAAGTCATCTGAGTGAGGTAATGCAATTTTATCAATACATTTAAAATAAATTTTTATTAACTTTCCTGCAGCTTCTGTCCAGGCACAGACTAGTCACAGATCACAATGCAAGTGTAAACAGAAGTGGCTGGGAAATTGTGATATTCCCTTCTGTCGTGCTCTCTGGTACTGGTTTTCTGAAATAAATTTTGTTCTGCTCCACAATGATGTCAGAGAAAGCAGCCTGCCTCCTGTTTCCACTGTCTGAATCCTAGGCAAATATGCAATGACTTTGTCTCTGGTTCAGCCACCTGCCGAATGAGGAGGCTACTTTTCTTTAGAAAAGGTAAATGATGAAGAAAATGTTTATGAAATACTCTTGTCTGTTCAGCACTAAAAAATATAAGAATAAACAGAAAAAAACCCATACTCAGTTGTCTAAGTAAGGACAGACAGGCTAGTTCTTTTATTTTCCTTTCCCATTATACAATTAATAACAATATAAATGTTTGTGCTTAGCATTTAAATATTTGTACTATCAATGAAATCAAGCAAAATCCCCTATAAATATAAACAATGGAAAATTTGAGCTTCAGAAACTTGTTTGCAGAATCAGACAATATTTAGGAACTTCAGCTTGACTCTGCTCCATCACAGTCTTCAAAACCAGCCTTGTTCTGTCCTCTGGACGCCAGCAAAATTGTTCACAATTGTCATGAACAATACACTTAGCAAGGCTAATAAGCAGTTCCTTCCTGGCTCAGTTTCACATCACAGTTCAAGGTTAAGGAAATAAAATAAAGGAAATGTTAAAGGCTGTTACTAAATATTGCATTTTTTTCCCAGCTTCGTAACAGTAGAGTGGGCTCTATAGTGATGCCCTATCATTTCTTTCTTGATGATTGCCTGTGTTAAGTCATACTACTACTTACTTTTAATAACTATATTCCCACCAGCATTCTTCATAATTTACATATCATACATTAATGAAAATAAAAGTTCTGAAAAAACTTTTTCTGCTTCTTCCTTATATTTTCCTGCCCAGCCTTGGGGAAAATTAAATGTAAGCTGGAAAAATCACTGAGAACACAGAGAGCCAGCTGACAAATCCCTTGCTTATTGAAAAACAAGTGGCCTGGACAAGTGGTTACACACCAAAATGGGCAAGGCAGGAAGGTTCTCATAGTCTTGCCCTGACATGGCTGCACGTGACTCTGCCATGCTCAATCTTTGCTGAGCATCTGTGCCTCACTCAGAGCCTGTAAACCATGGCACCAGCCTGCTGTGGAGACCCTGCCAGCATTAATCACAACCAAGTTCTGTCTTGTGTGCTTCATGGGAAGAACCAAAGTGAGGCAGGGACAATGCTGTGGGCACTGCGGAGGCCCAGTGGGGAAAGTTAGTTTGGGTCTTTAGACGCCCTTTCCTGGGGAGAGATTGGAAAGGTAAAATAGCCTGAATGTTATTTTCAGGGCAAAACACGTGCACCCAAGGCACATGCTTTCAGGTCAAGCCATTCAAACAACTTTCAAATCCCACCAAGATCTTCAAGCTGCAAATAAGAACAGGAAGAGATGGACAGTGACTGACCTTAAACCACTTTCAGAATAAACCTTGACTAGATTTTAATGCTAAGCCTTTTGGTGCTGTGAAGTGAAGGAGCCCAGCCAGGCAGATAAACTGAAGACATTGTATTCTCAAGCAGGTGGCAAAACACAACAACTTTGTAATGGGAAGGTGGAGGTAAAGGACCCCTCCCAAATGTGAGGTCAAAGGCTGGGCAGTCCTTCCAGGACAATAATTCCAGATCTCAGCTTTTGGGAAAGAAAATATAGTGAAGAACATCGTGCAGTTGCAGGGAAATACCAAGCACTTTTTTAGTACAAAATTAATGAAGAAAGGGAAAAAGATGCTGATTAAATCCATTTTTAACATATTCTGAGGCTGAAAAATAATGCAGTAGTAAAGCAAAGATAAAGTCAGCTCATACAGGACATTTACATTAGGCAGGATAAGCCCTTGTAAATGTGCAGTAGTGACTGACTGCACTATGGCAGAGATGGACTAGATGACTTACTGTAACAGTTCTGGAGGTAGCTAACAGCCAGAATAAGTCATCTTGAAAATGCAGCAAGGAAGCTTAGTGTCGCAAAGATTCACAGCAGAAATGGCACAGTTCTTCTGCATGATAATAAGGAAAAGCATGAGGGGTGAATTAAGGACAGAGGATTCGGTTTGCATTTTAATTTCATGATTTTTGTCAGTTTATATTATAACTTAAACATTCCTAAGAGGTATGGCAATTTTGTTGACTGCAAAATTTGTATCCGTTTTATTTTTGCTTTTCTTTTTCTCCTAAGTAGGAGGGGGAAATATCTTATGACAGATTATTAAATCCTAAGTGGCTGATGCAGCTTGGCAATAAGCCCTTTTACGGGGATGAATGCTGGAAATAAGTCTGTTTAGTGTGTGCACTACATGGTTATATCACTTTTTTTTTTTTTCAGGTAATCGCCTTCTAAACAAAACCTCAGTCTTTATATAAGAATGACTTCTTTACCCTAGAGACTCAAAAAGCTCTCAGGGAAATGTATATTTAGACATCTCCAAAAAGTGACTTATTTACCCTGTTCAATACACTAAATCTGGAGATTAGATGATTCACCTGACAGACATCAGGGCCTCCCCAGGAACTGTTTCTTTCTGATAAGCAAATGTGCATTTCATGCCTGCTTACCAGGGAAAAATAACTGTATTTGCACAACATCTTGTAATGACTCTAAAGAGGTGTTTAAACATCACTAGCATTTTCAACCCCCTACACAAAAAGCAAACAAACACAAAGACAGTCAATATTGTCCCTGTACAGTGGGATACTCAGCTACGCTGGGGCTTTGATTCAGGGCTGGTGAGCATTTACATCTCTGAGACATCTGCTGTCTTCAGACAGGCAGTCATTTTGTCTTCAGACTGGAGCAGGCAGTGGAGAGTCTACAAAGAAAATGTGCTTCTTAAAAATGTAATTGAGTCCTCTCTTGCTTAGGGTATTCTGACTGAGAGCACACGGCTGCTACTCATGCAAAGGAAAGCAACATTTCTACTAAAAACAGAGTTGTCTATATAGGAAGAATACTATTCCAGGCTTTTCAAGGTGGCTTGAAAAAATGATGTGAAGTGCAATAACTAAAAAGAAGGGAAAAATCAATGTCTTTGTTTAGCATGGGAAGCTAGATCAATCCTACAGCAAGAGCTTATATTTTTCCCAAATGGTTATGTTTCTCCAAAGACAAACTCAGAATTGATTTTTTTCCCAGCCCTCTAGAGTTTAGAGAAAGGGAAAGGAGAATATAAGAATTCAGACAAGCCACCTAGATTCTCTTTGTTTCTCTTCACATGCAGAGGGAGAGTACCAAGAACAGTTTCCCACATGGTGACTGTTCATACCATTTAAATTATTAAGATCTACTCTACCCAGCAGCAAGGTATCTGCCAGTGGTTTGGGCATCTCCAGAAGAAAGGTCAGGAGTTGAAGAGAATCTGAGTGGATTAATGTGGAGCCTGGTTTTGGAGATATATGAGATACTTTGGTGAGTAGCAACAGGGTGGCAATTTGCATAAGAAACTGATGATAATATTGATACTGTCACTTTCTGGAAATGGCAAACCATTTTTAGAATTCTAAGCGAAAAGTATTCAATTTTTATTGAGCACATTATGAGATTCTCAGTGTAGAGGCTGGAAACTAAGAGCTGCAGGAGAATCAGAGGAGTACAAAGAGACAGAATCAAACCCAAAAAGCTAAGTAAAGATGCAAAGGATACATTGCTATCAAATTTTCAACTCAAAAAGGCTTCTCCTTTGGGACTGCAGAAGGGAGAATTTCACACATTGGGTAAACAGAAGCACTGGTACGGAAAAAGCCAGATTTTCAAACTGTGTTGAAATACAATGAAAAAGGGATAAAACAAAATGCTATGGTTACCTTGACTTTATGACTACAATAGGTGCAAGCTCTTCTCTGCAAGAGATACTGAATTACTCTGCTCATACAGGCTTATGTCCTTCCACTCCAGTGTACCTTCTCTCTTCCTTTTCTTCCTCTGCCTCAATCTCAGTAAAGACCAACCACTTGTGACAGTGTGGGTGTCTTCTTTCAAACTTCTCAATGGTGGGAGTTTCCAAGTTTTGCCACCATAGTTATAATGGATGTCCAAACACAAAATGTGGAGAAGAAAAGTCGCTACATTAAATTATGTTTTTCAGTCATGCAATCATAGTATTTTGCTCTTCTAAAACATAATGCTTTTCATTCAAAGACCTCTGAGCTTCCAATTGATTATTTAATTAAGTCACAAAATGTTTCTGTGATCTAGGAAAGTATTGAAATAGGTGAGTAAACTAGTATAGATGAGTAAAGTCATTAGTCAAGATGACTAACAGATGAGAAATACACTAATAAAGGGTAATTGCGGTAAAAGAAAATGAGCTAGAAACAGGTTAGAAGAACGATTTTTAGAGAACAGTTCTGAACACCTACACTCTTTCATATCCAGCAGAAGCTGTGATAGTTCAGAAGTGTTTAAAGACCAGACTAGGTCTGATTTACCTTGGTACACGGATGTGGACAGAAGAGACATTTTTGAAACAAAAGTGTGCATGTGGCATAGGAACATGGCAATGAACGTAACTCTTGAACAACAGGCTGAACTGACTCCACTCACTCGCCTACATGGACAACCACAGAAAATGGGTTTAGCCTAGGAGTCCCTACAGACCATACACTACTCACCATCCATCTCCAGTGTCAGGTGTCACTTTAGATGATACTGGCCCAGAAGTCTGCCCTGAGTGGATCTCACTGTTGCTTGCCTCCAATGGTTGATATGTGATCCCCTTTCTGCATAGATATCTTTACCGCAACTGCATGACCAAGACAACCATGGTCTATTCGGTCATCCCATGCTCAGTTTCCCTGCAGTCTATGGCTCACCAGCACCTTCTCTAGAAGTAACAGGAGAGAGGAGCAGAGAGAAACACTATCATTTATTTCCCCTGTTGAGTAGTGAGGGTACCAAAGGGCTGATGGATGCAGAGTAATGCTTAGGTAAGATTGACAACTATTTCCTCCTGCTTCATACACATAACCAGCACCCACCTGTTTTCCTCCTACCCAGAGATATTTTTGAAAGCTTCTTCTAGCAAATTTCTGCACCAAAATTAAACCCATATAGCAGTCAGCCTTATTGCCGTGTTCCCACGTCAGCTGTGTGTCATGACAACAGATGATAGAAACGCTGCTATTCAAGCTTCAGGGTACGTGTTTCTTTTGGGTTTTTTTTTTCTTCTTTTCTTTTTCTTTTTTTTTTTTTTTAATTTTAATAGCTTTAAAAAGAGCTCTGAACAAAAGTGCTTGCTCCATGATGCAGCGCTGAGCTGAAGCACACAGGGCAGGTATACCTGCCCACATGCCAACAGGCAAAAATAAGTAGAGTGGGTGAGGTTTCCTGTGGCACTATGGGGGCTGAGGGAGAAACACTTTGAGGAGAAAAGAAGTTGACAAGATAAGGGAAAATGGAGAGGCAGAAGCAGAAGTGCTTCCCTTCCCTGCACCCCTCCCCTGTGGGCCTTCAGCAGTGGGGCAGCTCTGCACACCACACATGGATGTCTCTGTACTGCCCCACGTCCTAAAACCAGTCAACTCTCTCTGCTTTGGGGTGCTCCTTGGCAGACCCCAAGCCTAATCCACCAGAAAGGGCCCTGTTTGTCTCACCCTGGTCTGCAGGGAAGGAAGGGAGTTTTGAATTTCCAGGCAATAAAATCTTGCTCTGCAAACATCATCTGAGTTATTCCATGGGAGTAAAGCACTAACAAATAAAAGCCCCCGCACACAAAACAGTGTTACTCCCACAAGACATAATTTCTCCAAGGTCAGACACACAGATACTCCTTTCTACTCAAGAACTCAAAATTTGTATATATGGCCTTGGTTTTGGTTGTGAGTTTTTTGTTTGGTTTTGATTTGTTTTGGGTTTTTTGTTGTTGTTTTTTTTTAATTTGGGTATTTTTTTTTTGTCTGTGAAAAACAGGCTTTAATACATCAGTCTCCTGCATTTGACTTCTAAAAATCAGCATTTAGACTTCTGAAATTGGCACCTGTTGGAGCAAGAAAATAGCATGCTTGGTGTCTCTTCTGCATCCATNATGAACCTAGTAAAATCATGGTCCCAGTTCCTTTAGGATCAGGCTATGCAAGGGCAGTCAGAAGCTCGTAGAGGAGGGCTCTCCAGCTGGAACTGCTGCCGTTCACCGCTCATACTTCAGTAATCGTCACATTTGTTTCTGTTTCACAACATCATAAAAGACAGCAAGCAACTCCTGAGCCAAGCAAGAATTTAAATACATCTTTGAGGCCTTTCCCATTTAGAAAATCGCTTGTGTCTGTGTTTGATACTAAGGGCTGCTTCTGAATATAAATGCTTCCCTGAATCAGGGCTACACAAGTATCAGAAGCTTAGATCAAGGAGCTGATCTGTCCAAATCAGACATTAGAGGCATGATGAAATGCTGCAGATCTTCCCTTTAATGAAACTTAGTTTATGAAAACCCTTTAATAAAGCTGCAGTGAGTATATTTACATTCCCAAAAGAGAAGAGCTCTCTCTCAAAATGAAAAAAATTACCACAATTAATAATATACTGATATTCTTCATAATGCCAGTAGATTGCAAGTTTTTGTTGAGCTGTTCATCATTTTGAATTTCCATGCATCTCTTTATTCCACAATCACATCTACACCCGCTGGGGCACTTTAGGGACTAAAATTGATTGCTGCATATTAAAAATAGCAAATGAATCTCATTATTTCTTTTGTACCTCCCCAGTTTATTCAGCATACAAAAGACAAAATCAATAGCATCTTGCCTGAGGAATAGGGTTATTTTTGTATTTTTTTAATACTGCTGCAGATTTTTGGCTTTACTCTTGAAACTGTGATGCACTGCACCAATATATTTTCACTCTATGAGTTTTCAGATCATCTGCATTTTGCTGTGCTAATCCCGGATGTTTAATATCAAGGAAAACAGTATTTATATCCCATTCATCTCTTTCTCCAGCATCTCCTGTGTATCTGCATGTTCATTTTCCATTGCCAACAATCTGAATACTCAGAGATATTCAGAAATTTGCTTCTCAGTGGCGCAGATCTATGTAAGCATTTACACCTAAGCTTATGTATAATTTAAGATAAATTTGGGCTTGAGGAGCTGAGGTGCACCCTTGAGCTGAGAGACATAATAGGATAAAGGAGGGAGGGGGTGTTCCTATGGCCTCTACCTTTTGGGGAGAGCTGGGACTTGTAGATCTGGATAGAATTCTGGAACTGGTCTGCTTCTTGTTTTAGAAAAGAAATGCGGTATTTCCTTTCCTTCCATCTTTCAGCACTTCCACAGTTGCCCACTGTTTTCAAATAGATGTAAGTGGAAGAAAATTATTCAAGAAACAGTATCTTTAACACCTAAGCATGTGGGTCATGCAGGTGACCTTTATACGTCTAGGGTTTTTTTTTCCATCAACTTTCTACTTTTTTTTTCAGATGAAAGCAAAGGAAGTTCAGTGTTTCAACCATGCTAAGTCTTTTTTAATATAATCTCCCTTGATTATAACACATGGACTTCCTACCAATAATTGTCTTTCCCCAGCATATTGATAAAATGCTTTCTATTTGTTCTCATGTATCTGAGAGAAGCAATCCACTTTGCTCTAACTGTCCTCTTCTCTCTGAAATCATCAGCTGCATAACTACCCTATACGCATGGATTCCTGTACTGCCCTAAACCATTCACTGGTTCAGGGTATTTGATTTTATTATTCTTGATCCTGAAACACGAGACTCAAGACTTTCCATTTTATGACAAAATTCTTTCTAGTGTAACTTCTTGGATATGTTTTACTATTCTCTTTAGTTTTAAGGCAGAACAGAAAACACAAAAAAATACACTTTTTCCTTCTTTCACCATTTCTTCTGGGACTTTTCCCTGAAATGTGAACAGACTTTTCCAGTAAAGCAAAGCAGATGTTTTGCAACAGTTTTCACAACTGTAAGTCCCTGACAAGCTATATATCGTAAATGTGTGCTGTGCAGCAACCATTTTACAGGTATCTTTACATATAACAAGTTGCATTAAAATTAATATGAATATGTACCCCAGTAAACTAACCTTCTACCTGTTTGGAAAAAACGAACTTCTCTTTGTATTTCCATATATATATTTCTCCTCTCAGTAAACTGACTTCAAGGAAACCATATACATACTTACAGTGATGTGAATTCGTGATAGAATTTCCAAGTATTTTAGTTTTATTTCTTTGACTTCTGGCTAATTTCTGACTCAGGTGTGACATGATGTGTCTAAACTCTTAGCAAATGTTTACAAATTCAAAAAAAAAAATTGAGGTCTGATATGAACTTACATTATATTTATCTTGAGTGCACTTCAGATGCACTAATTGATTGCATCTCAACCAATGCACCCAAAGAGGAGTCATGCTTGAAAGACATCTTGACTTTTTTTTCCTTTAGAAAGTACAATCATTATCAGTTTGCTTCTGTTTCCTTTTTCCTTTCACTGAGGCAATGTTTGTTCTCTGTAAAAAATGGAACCAAACAACGCTATTACGTGAGTCATCAGAAAAGAGCAGCAGCAGTGGTACATGGTTGTTGATGGTGATCAGTTTAAATTGCTTACTGCCCCCCTGCCAGTCTCTTGGAAACTCTGGCATTTGGAGGATAACTGGGATTTACTTGGTCGCATAACTTGGTGCCTTGCTGCACGTAAGACCATAAGAAAAACCAGTTTTACCTGAGAACTAGGTTTGCATTCCCAAAACATTGCAAGTCTAATGCTGCAGAATTTCCTTAGCTGACTGGAAAACATCAAACGCTAGTAACAGAAAGTGGAAACGGCTGTCTTCTAAGTACAATACAGGATACATCCCTAGATAGTCCAGAATACACCTCATTTTGCTAGATGTTAAGAGATGTCATGCTGCCACATAAAAATGTTTCCTATTGTCCTTAAATTGATCGGTCAATCCACCTGCCATCAAACAGTAAAAGTCGCCTTCCTGCTTTCATCTCACTACAAAAGGGAAAAAAGAGAAGAAGATATACGTAGCAGTAATTGTTACATCCCATGGCCTTTTTTTATATGAATAGCACACTATCAGAGCAGCAGTAGGCAAAGAGAACAAGAAAAGAAAATTCAGTTTCTTTGAGATTTTACTATGCAGAAAATCTCTTCTTGTTTCTCTGCAACATTTCTAATACTGCCAGCTGAGTTAGAACCTCACATCCTTGTGCATTTGGACATCTGACAACAGTTGGAGCAAAAAGATTTTGAGGCACCCATCATCAACACGTACATAAAAAATTATAAGGCCTAAACAATTCCAAACAATGCAAGAAAATTACTGAAATGAAAAACTATTGAGAAATATGTTCTCCTTCTTGAATCAAATGTCCGTGTGAAAGAAATTCAGCAGAAACTACAGAAAAACTGTCATTCATGGATGTGTTCTGCAGATTCTGCTAGTAAGCAATGAAGATTTGTTTGCTCTGTATTAAAACAGAGAGAAGGGGGAATGACAATACTGAAGCACCACTTCTAGGTTCCCAAACGGAAATTAAACACAGCAGTAGAGGCAAATTAACAACATTTAACGCACCTAACAAGTGGTAACAGAGCGATTGGCTGAGCCTGTTACCCGGCCGGGCGCAGGTGGCCCCGCTGCTGCGGGCAGGGCCGGGCCGTGAGCGGGGCCCCACGGAGGGAGCGGCGAGAGCCCGGGACGCCGCGNCCCCTCTCTGCCCCCGCCCCGTCGTCGGAAGACCCCTCGAGGCCTCTTCTCGCCCCAGCCTTCTCGGAGCCGTGCTTGTTTATCCTCTCCTACCGGGAGGGAGGGTGGGAAAGTGCCACTGAACGGGAAGATTTTGCAGCATGCTGTGGTCTCCCAGGGATTTTTGGCAGGTTTTCATTTCCTCGGGGAGCCAAGAACATTTTGTCTCTGCATCTCACATACTTCCCTCTTGCCTTCGATGCCGTGCAGTCTCGAGGGCAGCGCTGCCTGGAGACGTCTCAGAGGGGCTGGCGGCTTCTACGAAGTTCGGGTCACAACCCACAGTGAGTGTAAGGACAAAAGTCCAGGGCACAAGGGTACAGGCAGCAGGGGTGGATGGGGGTGACTCCAGGTGTTTGAGACTTCGGCCCAGCTCAGCCTTTAGACCTTATGAAAAAGACTTGGGGAAGCAAAACATACCTGGAAGTTTTTCCACAATATGAGACAATATTTACAGTGCAGAATTATCGAGCATAGGTTAAAGGCCCCGACCAGATGTTTTAGCAGAAATTTGTGACTCTGGCAGTCAAAACGATGCATTCTGGGTCAATAAAGAGAAGCTAAGTGACACTCACCCTCTGGCACAGGCCAACACCCCTCATCAATGCAGGCACTCACAGAGGCCAGAGGCTGACTCCGTGCCCAAGGCTCAGAAATGCCTCACACCACTTGTCAGCTTCCTTCTGCCAGCAGACATGAGCCTTTCATCTGTTCTGGTGATGCACCATCGTCATTGCTGGAAGTCCCCAAGCCTGTTGTGGCACTTCTGCCATGCATCCAGCTGTATTCTTGGTCCCAAACCTACATCTCCTGGAGACACAGCAGGCACCAAAAGCATCCTCAATGGGTCTGCCCATACCAAAGGAGAGACCAGAGGAGGTGAGGTGTGAGACCAGATCTATATCTGACTTTGTCAGCTGGATTCAGCGTTGTTATCTGCAGGGGCCAGCAAGGGGGAAGGAGTAGAAAGTTTGGTGCCATGCACACCCTCCCATGCTCATCCAGAACCCACAGCTCCCATTCTAGGAGTGGTCACACTCTTGTGGCCACCAGTGGTCTAGGAAAAGTCACTTTCACCCCATTTTGTGGGTAAGAATGGAAGAGCTTGGAGAACAAAAGGCTATTATTAATTCCCATCTGTTGAAAGGAGGCTGCAGCTGTTTTGAGAGGTTTTCCTGCAAGCTATGCAGATCTGCTCAGAATTTTAATGGTTGTTTACCAACCAAAGCATGCCATTGAAAGAGCAAGATGTTTCCAAGCAAACATGGTGTGAACGTCATTTCAGCCTAGAAATAAATCTCTTCTTTCTTGCAAACATTTTTCTAGGTGAGAAAAGATGGTTTTGTATTTGATTCTTTCACTTTTCAGCTGTTCTTTTTAAAACTCATCCTTTGCCATCTAAGAAGCATACAGGAGAAGAGATACTTGAAATATGCAATGCAATTTAACATGCACAAAAAACCTTGTTAACCCCAAACATTCTATGTGGTCGCTGTAAGTAGCCCCACAAAACACTGCAGTTAGAGTAGTGTGTGCTAGTAAAACTGGTATCTGTCCAAAGAACCTAGCAAGCCCAAAGAAAAACACTGCATGCAAAAGATGAAAAAAAGGAAAAGGCTTTGTTGTATTCAGGTAAATGAAAAGACATATGACAGGCTTTTTTCCTTACATTTTCTGCCATGGTCATATTTTCAAGGGGATTGTTATTGCTGAGAAATCAACATGTCTTTAGCCAAACTCTCTAATGTGTGTTATTTATATCAGAAATTAAATTCCTGCAACCATGCTTGTATTTTATTGCTGTATATAACTGAAAGACCTGCTTCTGTGATATTAATGCATGCAGTTTCTCTGTGACATATATCTTGTACATAGCAGAAAGAAGCACTACAGAAATGCCTCAGATAGATACAAAAAACCCCAAAGGTTTTCGCTACAGTGCATTAGAAATCCAAGCTTTTTTCCTTTATTCCAGTAGTCTTTGAACTGCCTGACTTGCAGAAGGCAATTACAGCTGAAATGACAGTCCCTGAACATAGCCTAGCATTCCTGGTATCACTGCTGTAATTGGGGGATGGGAAAGATCTACTATCACCCACCATTTAGCCAAAAACAGTTATGACCATCCTGCATTTAAAAAAGACTATGCCTGAGAAACTGAAAGGACAAGAGAGTTAAGTGACCTAGTAAATGGTCACCAGGAAATGACCAGGAAATTAATATACATTGAGGCAGTGCTAAGGAGAGAGTTGGGCAGGCTGCTGCTATTCCACCAGGTCATGCAACTGAAAATATTAGTGAGAAAATTAAACTAATTATCTTTCACTAAGACAGAAGTGAAAAGCAATCTGGGCAGTCTGACGTTCTAATCTGAGTTAAGTCAACACATAAACAATAAAAATGGACTAATATTTCAAGGAATTTTATTTTAATGGCTATGGGGATTCAAGTTACCATGGGGTGTTTTCCTGTAATATGATAGAATCCCACTAATGGTCATTATTTGACTTCTGGTAATGGAGACGTGAAAGCTGGCTGTGTGTCCTGTGTTTCTTTTACAGGGGTCCAATGGCTACTGAGATGGGTTTCACCAATATAAGTTTGAATTAATTTTCCTTTAATAAATGGTAACCTACGGTTTTGTATAATGGCAGTGCAAAGTGAATTTCTGCTTTGTGATAGCTAATTCATGGCAACTAGCTTCTAACACAGTATGTGAAAGTGAACAGCTGTGAACTGATAAATATTAGGAATTATTAAATACACTTTTTTACAGATATAACACTTGCCCATTTCTTACAAATGTTTTTTTCTGTTTTGAAGTTCAGTCTCCAGCATAGCACAAACAATGACTGAAGTAAGTGTTATAAAAGAAACACAAACAGATGGGAAATCAGGGAAGTGATAAACACAATAAAGTAAATGACATGTTCTAAATTCACCAGAGATTTCAACTGAGTAAGCCAAGGTAAAGAAATCACCTCTCAGTGCCCAGTGTTTTCCTTATTAAGAGTGTTGATGCCCTCTGCATTGGTCTGAAAGATAGATGTCATCCAAGGAAAGCAGGAGCATTCTCCATTTGAATGGAAAATATGGCCCACTTTCCTCCAAATTATTATAGCTTTGAAATCAAGGGGTTTTCAGGCAAAGATATGAGAAAAGGAGCACCAGTTCTTTACTAGCGTGTGCATGTATAACCAGGCAAACAAACAACGGCAATGCTCCCACGGCAAACAGGAGCAGAAATCCCAGCGCAGTCTCTTCCCGCTCTTGGAGCGCCTTTGGTGCAGTTCCGGGAACAGCCGCCAGGGGCCGCTGGTGGCTCCCGGTGGGCCGGGCGGGGGCGGTGCAGGGGGCGCCTGCAGGGGGCGCTGTGGCGCGGGTCCGGCCGCGGCTCCCTCACGCGGTGATGGCGGAGGGGCTGGCAAAAATGGACTCCGGCAGGCAGCTCGGAGCAGCGGCTGGAACCTCAGGGCAGGCTCACCTGGGGCAGCAAGCAAGAGGCAGCAGAAACTCTGCAGCTGTAGCTGGAACTGTGGGGTGTCCCGGCAGGCAGGGAGTGCGGAGCTATGATGTGGCAAAAACCCAGAGCTGTGGCAGAGGAACGGCGAGGTTGGGCAGTTGGGCCTGGCTCCTGAACACCGCCGGGAGAGGCTCCCTTGGAGGGGGAAGTGATCGGGGTCCTGGGGGTTTCCCTGAGGCACCCGAACAGATGGTGAAAGTTCTTTTTTTAGTGAGGTAGTGTATTAACAAGGTCCCAGTGTAATGGCAGCTCTTACGAGCAGAGCTCCACTCACGGTAGAAGAAAACAGGAGACAGAACCCCGCAGTGGTGGTGAATTCTCCCCACAGCAACCCCAGCCTGTCTCCCCCTCCGAAGCCAACAGGGAAGAGAGCTAAGAGCTGCGCTCAGCCCTTTCCCCCAGCCCAAACCTCGAGGTATCTCTGCTGCTCCAAGAGAAACCCCTCAGATAAGAGAAGTGCAGCCAAGTGCTCTCCTCCCCTGCGCTTGGCAGCTTCTTTTTCTTTCCTGAGTACCAATCATTATGGTTTCTTAGCCACAGATGGGACAAAATTCCATGATGACAGAAAGAAACAAAAGGAAAAATCCTAAACCCCAACATCCTCCCATCTTTTAGAAATATTAAATAGGATTTGGTGATATAATCCAGCCACCCCCAGTCTTTTTTAATGCATGCTGGCATCCATGGATATGATCTCAAGAAATCTAGGCCCTTTGATTTACTAAGTCATAATATGAAGAAAGCACATTACCTGAAAATAACCTGATATAATATACCCTTGATTTTACCAGTGCATTGTCTGCATGTATCTACAAGTAGATAAATCACAGAATTGTCGAGTTGTTTGTATCTTTTGGAATGGACCTCCAGAGATCACCAAGTCCAACACTTCTGCAGTTAGCAGGGACATTCTCAACTAGATCAGTTGGTCACGGGTCTTGAATATTGCCAGGCATGAGGTATCTACTACCTCTCTGGACAACCTGTGCCAGTGTTTTATCATCCTCATTGTAAACACTTCTTGTGTCTAATGTAAAGTTGACCCTCTTTCTGTTTAAGAGTGTTGCACATTGTCCTATCACTTTTAGATTCTGCTAAAAGTTTTGTCCCTGTATTACTTGTAGGCCTCTTTCAGTTATTGACAGGCTGCAATGAGGTCTCCCTGGAGCTGTCTCTTCC
The DNA here is from genome assembly GCA_013397155.1 of Irena cyanogastra. Classification (NCBI taxonomy): domain Eukaryota; kingdom Metazoa; phylum Chordata; class Aves; order Passeriformes; family Irenidae; genus Irena; species Irena cyanogastra. The sequence goes on from VWZV01006578.1 coordinate 106,384, forward strand.
CCTGGCTGAACAACCCGAGCTTTCTCAGTCTGTCTTCACAGGAGAGGTGCTCCAGCCCTCAATCCTTTTGGTAGCTCTGCTGTGGACCTGTTCTAACAGGTTTGTGTCTTTCCTGTGCTGAGAACTCCAGAGCTGGAAAAGCACTCAGGATGGGTCTCATCACAGGGGATCAGAAAGGCAGAATAACTCAACCTGTTGGCCACTCCTCTTTTGATGCAGCCCAGGATACACTTGGATTTCTGGGCTGAAGGTGCACGTTGTCAGGTCATATCCAGCTTTTAACCCATCAGCACGCCATGTCCTTTTTTGCAGAGCTGCTCTCAAGGAGTTCTCCCAGTCTATATTTATGTCTGGTGTCACCCCAGCCCAGGTGCAACACCTCACACTCCGCCCTGATAAATATCAAGAGAGTCTTGTGGGCTCACTTCCTGAGCTTGGCCAAGTCCCTCTGTTCTCAGGGATGTCAACTGCACCACTCTGCTTGATGTCATTTGCAAATTTGCTAAGAGTGCACTTGATCCCTTTGTCTGTCATTGATGAAGACATTAAACAACACTGTATTCCCAATACAAACCCCTGAGGGACCCCACTTATCACTGATCTCCATCCATTGAGCCACTGACCTCTAGATGCAACCATCCAACCAATTCCTCATTCACTGCATAGGCTACCCATCAAATCCATATCTCCTCAATTTAAGGAGAAGGGTATTATGAAAACCATGTCAAAGGCCATACAGAAATCCAGATGGATGATATTCATGGCTTTTCCCTTGCCCACTGATGTAGTCACTCCATAATAGGTTTGCCCTCTGCAAGGAAGTCTCCCTTTCAGTTGCCCACAGCCAGTGCTCTGCAGCCCAGTGCAGAGCTGTTAGATTTCTAGTGCTGTGGAAGTGGTCAGGTAGCAGTGAGCCACTTATCTGTGTCATCCCACTGCACGAGGTCCTCTCTTTCTTACACAAAACTTGCCCAGAAAACAGGGTGGGATAGTTTTCTAAAAAATGTGAACCACAGAAACAGTAGAAAGTGTCCATATTTCAAGATGTGAGGGCTCATTGTCAGACTGTTGCAATACCCTGGGAAATACCTTCTCTCACACTGTTTCTGGATCTGTCTTCTCTACCTCAAAAAACTAAGCACTCACTGAGTTCCTTCATCATTATATGTCAAAATCATGCCATCTAATCTGTGGGTACCACACAAAACACAGCTCACGCACCTTGTCACTACTGCCACTTGCAAGAAAACAACGCACAGTGCTGGTCACAGCTGTAGGGCTTGGACACACAGCATGGGTCATGAGATGGAGAACTAGGGAGAGCAGAATCTGTTGTGATAGGACAAGCTCCCAGCAAGAGCTCTGGCAGTTTCACATGGGGAGCAAAGGTGTGACCTGAGGTGTAGGAGACTAGCATCCTTTGGGTCTAAAGGGAAATTTTCGTGTGCAATCAAGGGATTTTGCGCTCAAGAAGGATTATGAGTCTTCACCACTACAGCCAACATAAACAAAGGAAGAGCCTCTCTACAGAATAAGCTATGCTAAAGTGTTGCTAGGGGTTGGTAGCAGGGAATTCAGGGGTGGTTTCCATGAGGAGAGCTCAGGGACTGTCGTGTGCCCACCATGGATTGTTTCAGTCAATGCTAAAATGGCACCCCCATTGACCAGAGGTGAGCGGTCCAGCTAGTAGTTTCTTTGGGAAAATATATGTAAGAAAGGGTAAAAAGCATCTCTAGTTTTGAGAGAGGAGAGTGAGAAATATGTGACTGCAACAGCCCTGCAGACACCAAGGNAAAGATTCTAACTTGGCTAAACTTACAATGTCCTTTACTAGCCCCTAGATTTGTTACTATACAAAGAACCATCTAGAGTAATTGCCTAATTTTTCCTATGTAGAATAATTTCTCACCTAGATTAACTTCCTACTTCTTTTGCCACAGCAGGAATCCAGGACCATATTACATTGAAAAAGTGTGGATTTTATGTTATACAGTGATGAAAGTCGAATGCTTCTGTTTTTCTACTGCTCATCTGAATAACATTAAGATAGACCGCTTAAGTGTTCAGCATAAACTTGATTTTAGAGAAAATAATCCTTTTTTTTCCAAAAACACTAAAAAGTGTCTTTAGTGGCAGCAGTTTATATTCAACTTTTCTTAAAGACAGCTGTACTGAAATTACTACAGCAGTTATCTCAGTGAGAGTACAGCACTACCTAATCAGCATCAGTGTGACACAATTAGTTCAGACACTAGCCCTCTGTTTCTAGTGTATTCTGCAAGCCCACAGTGTATTCAGTTTACATGTTGCTGTAGAAATGCAGAAGTCCTGCTAATGCCAAAAATATTTACCTCATCCTGTTCTTATTTGGACACTTTCTCACACTCTCAGAGACTTGTGCAGGTGCTCATGGAGTATACGTATTGTATCATTGACCACAGAGTTGTGGCTTATTAGATTCTCCCAAAGGTCCTTATGGGCCAGATTACATTTCCCATGAAGTCTGCAGTCAGCAGTGGGCTTAGCTGGGGGAAGGACGGCACTGCATCAGGAGAGCTGAACAAAGCAATACTCCCTAGAAGCAGCTTCCCATAGTAAGGGGATTCATCCTAGTTTACTTAATAGGACCAGAAGTATTTGTGGTCGTTTGAGAAAAACAAAATATTTCAAAGCCAATTGGGCTGACCTTATGTGAAATATTCACGTCATATTTGAGACAAATGGAAAACTTCATGANAGGTCCGTGCAGAAGGAGAGGGAGGGAGTGGTCCAAGTGGTGGAGCAGAGGCTACCCTGGGTGAAGACCATGGAGAAGCAGATGTCAACTCATCACAACAAATATTTACTCCTTGGCTGAACCACCAGAAAAATACTGTTGGTGTTTAAATGGGNGGCAGCAGTTTATATTCAACTTTTCTTAAAGACAGCTGTACTGAAATTACTACAGCAGTTATCTCAGTGAGAGTACAGCACTACCTAATCAGCATCAGTGTGACACAATTAGTTCAGACACTAGCCCTCTGTTTCTAGTGTATTCTGCAAGCCCACAGTGTATTCAGTTTACATGTTGCTGTAGAAATGCAGAAGTCCTGCTAATGCCAAAAATATTTACCTCATCCTGTTCTTATTTGGACACTTTCTCACACTCTCAGAGACTTGTGCAGGTGCTCATGGAGTATACGTATTGTATCATTGACCACAGAGTTGTGGCTTATTAGATTCTCCCAAAGGTCCTTATGGGCCAGATTACATTTCCCATGAAGTCTGCAGTCAGCAGTGGGCTTAGCTGGGGGAAGGACGGCACTGCATCAGGAGAGCTGAACAAAGCAATACTCCCTAGAAGCAGCTTCCCATAGTAAGGGGATTCATCCTAGTTTACTTAATAGGACCAGAAGTATTTGTGGTCGTTTGAGAAAAACAAAATATTTCAAAGCCAATTGGGCTGACCTTATGTGAAATATTCACGTCATATTTGAGACAAATGGAAAACTTCATGATGTGATGTAATATTTTAGAAACTATGCTTCATATTGTAAGAACCACTTTAAAAATCCTGACTAGCTTCTTTGGCTGAGAAGAATCTGTCCTTTTCTTGCTCTTGACTGCATTTCAAATGCTATAAGTATCAACTTTCACTTGGAAGATAGCATCACTTTAAAATTCTAATTAAAGCAAACAAGAGCTGAGAGTGCTTAGCCTAGGCCTTTTTATTCTAGATTAGCCAATTCATCAATTTAAAACAGGAACAGGCCAAATAAATATGACAAAGTAGAAATGAAAAATTGCCTTTCAGATACACTGTGCCATTTATTCAAAACAGATGAAACAGAACACCTGGCTCCTTAATATAGAGCAGTAGTTGGGTCAGCTCCATTAAGGGAAATTGATTTCAGCAGAGATGATCTTGGAAAAAAAAGTAATTTCCAAAAAAAGTCATATGGAATCACTTGTCATTCCCTGCTCTTCATTCTCAAATCTGCTTCAGGGCAAAATTTTCAGGAGCATTTAAACATAGTTTTAAACATAGCTTCCTTGTGTCTGCTTCCAACAGAATTCTTCATGCTCTACTTCTGATTAAAGGATCTGCTCCCATCAGATTTATACAAACACCACATTTTATGGTTTCCAGATTCCAGTTCTAATTCCTGCAGCTACTGTTGGTCTCCTTGTTATTCTTCACCTTCTGTAAAAGAAATTACCACTTCACATGATTCACATATTTAATGTCCAAATTCAGCTAAAACCATTGCAGCAGAATGAATGAAAAATTAAGATATCAGAGTTATTTGTTTTTATTATTAATTAGTTATTTGGTTTTAATCATTGAGTCTGATTCTGTGAGACAATTAAGAGGCTTTCCCCATTCATTAATGTTCACACCACTGCTGAATTCAGTTTCAGTTTCAGTGGCTGGTAAAGAGTCCAGCATCTTGTGAGGTAAAATATTTTCTTGGTTGCACAGGCAGAGATGAATTTGGGTAGGAAAACAAAACTGCAAGTTGGATGGTAAAACTTCTGCTTTGACAGAAAACAAAATCTCCAGCTCAGGAAAACAGAATCAGACTGATCTCTGTCATGACATTTCAAGAAATCCAAGTTCATATCTTAGAATTGCTTGGGTATTGTGCGACCACCTTAAATGAATCATTATTCTGTAAATACAAGAGAAATTAAATTGCTTTTGTCACGTTTTTCTGCCTTGCCTTCTTGTCTGTTTTGCTTCTTATCATTTGCTTCTTAGGAAGGACAAATCTAATTTCTCAGAAAGAAAGTTTCAGAGAATCACAGAATGGTTAAGGTTGGAAGGAACCACTGGAGGTCCAACCTTGATACTCAAACAGGGCTATCTACAGTAGGTTTCCACGTCCGTATCCAGAGAGCTTCTGAAGATCTCCAAGGAAGAAGATTCTACCACCTTTCTGGGAAACGTATGCCAGTGAGAAGTCAGAGTATATCCAAATTTTAGAAATGTTTTTTAAGGTTCTTAAGTAATCTTACAGAAAATTTATACATTACCTAGCACAAAGAACCATCTCCTTGTCTGGTGGCTACCTAAAATAAAGAACAAGAAGAGCACTAGGGTTTGCAATCATGGCAATGTTTGGGATCTAGAAACAAGTAACATCAATATAAGATTATACATGTAATTGTATTGTCACACAGGAGGATTTATAGTCTTTATCTGCATAACAGTGTTTGAACCACTTCTATTGCTCTTCAACAACTGGTCAGCAGTAGGATGGAGGGTTCACTGCATGCCTAATGATGAAGGGCTTGAGAATCACTATTCTAACACTGTGCAAGGAAACATATACATTACTGATACGAGATGGCGCATACTAAGTTTTACTGCTGTAAAACATACATATTGTGGGTTGTCTCAGACATATCCATTCTAGCTTCAAATTTGGCAGAAAATCAAGGTGGTTTTTGGCAGAGGTCAGCAGGGATATAACTGTGGTGTTGGAAGTCTGAGGGCTAGGGCTTTGCTCCAAACATCAGTGGAAAAGTCACTTTTTCTTTCTAAGCTTGCTTCCTTCACACAGTTGCCTATTTTTCTTTCTAAGCTTGCTTCCTTCACACAGTTGCCTATTTGGATTGCAGGTAACATGGGGCTAGGTTGCATCACAGTCCAGATGGTAGCTTTTAGTAATAGTTTTGGCTGCAGTCTTTCCTTTCTAATTCAAATTGGATTTTTGCATTAAACTATTCTGTTATATTGTAGCTTGTATTATCCCGTTCTGTAATGGTTTTACCCTTGTACCCCTGTTTTCTCCCTATGGTTTGTCCCAAGTTGTGTCCCTCCCCCCCCAGGTCAATCCTCCCCAGTCTCCTCCCTGGACCCTTGTCTGTCACTCAGCCTCCCTTCCCCTCTGTCCAGAACCTTCCACCAGGGGCATCGAGTGATTGGCCGAATGCCAGGGCCCTCCCCCTGAGTGGTGCCCAATATGTAGCCCCCCTATGCCTGTCCCAGTTTCCACTCCCTCCCGTTCCCCCACTGGTTGGTGGGTGAATCCTTCCCTTGTTTACACCGATCTTTAAAAACTGTTACACGGGCTCGGTCTGCGCTCCCTGCAGTTGGTCTCCCTGGGGTGAAGGGCTCCTTAGAGTCTCTCAATAAACCTTGGATTGTACCGTTGCATCGAGTTGGCTCCTCCTTCCTCTACCGTTTTTTGCTAGCTGCTCCTCCGCATTGGGGCTGACAACCCTAGCCGCCCTCCTGTACCCCAGGGCACAGGAGAGTGTCCCCCGCCGTCTGCCGTGTCAGAGCTGGCCAAGAGTGACCGGGTGGTCACTATGAGGGCATCCAGAGTTACAGAATGGGGAAAGGGAAGGAGAAGGGGAAGGGGACGGGGAAGGGACCACAGTGGGTCATTTGGTCCAACCTCCCTGTTCAAGCCAGGGTCATATAAGATGTGGCACAAAATTGTGTCCACACAATTCTTGAATTTCTCCAGTGAAGGAGACTCCACAAACTCTCTGAACAATCTGTTCCAGTACTCCATCACTCACATAGTGAAGTTCTTCCCGTATTCAGGTGGAACTTCCTGTACATTAATTTCTGCCTATTGTCTTGTGTTCTATTGCTCAGCACCACAAAGAAGAGTCTGGCTCCATTCTGTTGACATCCTTCCTTCAGATACTTCCAGATGTTGATGAAGTCCTCTCTCAGTCATCTCTGCTCAAGGCTGAACAGGCCCAGCTCTCCCAGCCTTTCCTTACAAGAGAGTTGTTCCAGTCCCTTAATCATCGTTGTCTGCTGGACTGTCTCCAGGAGCTTCATCTCTCTCTTATACCGAGGAGCCCAAAATTGGACACAGCACTCCAGATGTGCCTCACCTGGGCTGAGTAGAGGGGCAGAAGTGCCTCCCTCAACCTGCTGGCAATGCTCTTCCTAATGCACCCCAAACACCATCGGCTTTCTTGGTCTCCAGGACACACTTCTGACTCATGGACAATTTGTTGTCCATTAGGACCCCAAGGTCCTTCTCCACAGAGTTGCTTTCTAACAGATCAGCCTCGGCCTGTACTGGTGCCTGGTATTATTCCTCTCCCGTTCAGGACCCCGTATTTGCTGTTACCGAATCTCAGAAGGTTCCTCTCTGCCCATCTCTCCACCCTGTCGAGTCCTTCTCAAGTCGAGCCCTTCTGAAGGGCTGCACAGCACCCTGAGTTATTGGCCACTGCTCCCAGCTTTGCGTCACCAATGACCTGCTGAGGAGGCATCTGTCTCTTTGTCTGAAACACTGCTGAACAAGTTAAAACGCTGAGCCCAGTACTGACCCTTGGGGGGCATCTCTAGAGAGAGGCCTCCAACCAGACTCTGTACCACTCATTACAACCTTCTGGGATCTGCTGTTCAGCCAGTTCTCAATCCATCTCATTGTCCAGTCATTTAACTGACACTTCCTGAGTTTGTCTATGAGAATGTTGTGAGAGGCAGCGTCTAAAGCATTGCTGAAGTCAAGGGTAATAATATCCACTGCTTTCTCTTCAGCCATACTAGTTGTTGTTTCATTATACAGGACAATCAGATTGTTGTAGCATATTTTATCTTTAGTGAATCCATGTTGATAACTCCTGATCACCTTCTTGTGTTCTATGTTTTGCCCCAATAAAAACAATCAGTAGACAAGTAAACATTATTCAATCTCTATTTTTTGTGTAGGGGGAAGAAAACCTGATATAAACTTAAAGATTTCATTCATTTAGCTAGTGTGGGGTTAACTTGCTGTGGACAGCCCCTCTCCAGCTGCCAATAATATCTAAGTATCTGTATCTGTATCTTTTGTCTGTGTATAGATTGCTGAACAGCTGCAAAGAACACAAGTGTCATGTTAAATGCCAAAAATTTAATCAGTTTATATGCCCATAATGCCTAGAAGTAATATGATTAGAAGCATTATTATGAACAGTGGAAAACTTTCACTGTGCAGTGGCTTTTTTGCCACTAACAAAACTCCTGAAAACTAGTGTTGAAAGAACATTTCTGTGGTTTTTGGCGCCTTGGTTTTTTGGGGATTTTGGGTGGAGTTGTTTTTCTTGGGTTGGTTGGTTTTTGTTGTTTCTTTTTTTTTCCCTGTGTATTATCTTGATCCTAAGCTGCTGAATATGAAGTAAATGCAGTAGATCACATAAAATTATACCCTGTAACTACTTGGGAGGTAGGATATCCACTGGAGAAACACAGTGTAAAGCTAAAATTAAAATTTCACAAAATTAACCTTTCTCCTGCCACTATACATTTTGAATATATTGCCTTTCAACTAATTTGCCAGTATACATATGAAAAAAAATAAATCAGACAGTGAATATTTTATATCCTTGGAGCTCTGTTTTGCAGTCATAGAAAAGCTGTAGAAGGCCAAAAATGTTTTAAGAAGGAAACAACACTAGAGTCTACATTTTTATTTCAGAAAAATGTTGGCAACATGCTCAGCATTGTTGTCTGGAGATATTTAACTGTTGCACATTTTTTTCAGCATAAGCACCAAAAAGAAAGGTACCTTTTAATATTTTGTTTTGGCTTATCTCTTCTTTGTTTAGAAAATGCCCTGACATAAAATGGATAATCATCAGAAGAGCTGATGGCAGGTGTCAATCCAGATAGATAGGTTCAAATTAAGGAGGTGTAATTTATATTGACACTTTGCAGGATGAGTGCATAGACAGGGAAAAATCACAAAGACTCAGTTTTTAGAGTGTTCAGACAATCTGCTTTTATTAGTACTAATGTGATAACTTTCTCTGTACTTACCTAACCAGAGAAGTATTTCCTATTAAATATGCTGTAAGTAGCACAAGAAATACCTTCTTTCAAGTTTGATTTACTAAGTCCAAATCTACTGTACTGCTCAGAATATACAGTTTTCCATATAAATTTAGGGAGTGGGGAGTGGGGGTGGTTTCAGCCTTTTAAATTAGTGCTGAAGAAGGAGGTCATCACTGGTTTAACCTATGATAGCAAGTTAATATGCAGCATAGCAACACTGAATTTTAACCCAAACTGGGGGCTATATTCTGTTTTAGATACAGGCCTACATCTCCAAATGACTTCAGGAGTTGTGCTTGCATTCAAGGGCAGGTTTTGACTTTTAGACAATTTTTTTTTGTTTTCATTTTAAGTCCAAATCAGATAAACTGTTTTTCTGTGGTTTGAAGGGAGAGAAAGTATAATGCTAAAATGAGACATTTCCTTTGTATATCATAGGTTGAAAGTGAACTCTCTGTCATTAAGTGATCAGTAATCAAGAAGTAATTGAATAACCAATTAAAGATTCAAGCCTTCCTGTAAACCTATAAACACCTTCTTACCCTTATTCAGGTAATTGTAGTATAAGTGACCTTGTCCTTACGTTTTGGTAAAGGTCAGGGACAAAGATAAAATAGCAACAAGAGGCTTTGTGGAACCATTGGCAGGAGTTTTAGCTTTGCGTATTTTTAATAAGGAGACTAATCAGCCATCCAGACAAGAACAAAGCATGTGAACTTCTGCTGGAAAGTTGGCAAAACATGATTGAAAACATTGCTATGGTCGGAACTACTAAAATGATGGTTTTCAAATGTTCATTTTTGGTAAATCCTAGCAACCTTTCATTGAAACTATCAGTAGTGCTTATTATATTCATTAGTCCTTTCTTAGAATCAGAAATTCAGCCTTTGGCCTCAAGTGGCTTTGGTACTACCAGATGTTCACATAAAAACCTCAGGACTCATTTGTTCAATTTTGTTTGTTTAGGGCTCTTTTTCCTTCCTGTCATCTTACATTTCAGCACAGGGTAGCTATACTTTTTTCTTCTCAACCTTTCACAAACAATTCAATCTCAGGCAAAACCCATGCACACAGCTTTGCTTAAGGCTGGTAGAAGGACAAAGCTAGGAGTGAGTCATGCCAGAAACATGTGGATGACTGGCGGGAGGGCTCTGAATAGGGTTATAGATCAAGCTTCCCTAGTGCTTTTCCACTGTAGATCTCATAGAAGTTCACAGATGTTAAAAACAATTATTCATGCTGAAGAACTTGACACACATTAAATGTATATTAGATGTCTTTCCCAAGATCTCATAGTAAGCATTATAAAGAGTTGAAGTCAGGCTATATGATTTCCAGTGCCAGGAATTTTTCTCCAGTATGTCATAGCCCTTCAAAACACTCTTGATTATTGCTTTTGAGCAGGATAAACTTTGCATATCAAGGAGTGCGACATCCAAGTCCTCCCCTGAAGTCAGGCTCTGAAATCCATGTAATGCAATGCTTAAATTAATAGCAACACTTGTGAATACTCCGCAACAGGTAAATGTTGCCACGGACATCAGTAGAACAGTCTTCCCGCTCTCTCTCCCTGGATCTGTTACATTGCCCTTAAGAATTACATGCAGCAAAGGTCTGTGACAGCACTCTGCAAAAAGTGCACTTTGTGTATAGTAAGAGAGACATAGTGAGGATGAGATAGTGCAGAGCCCTTTACAGGTGTTCTTCCTATTGGCAGCTCCTTCCACACCAGCAGTTTACCCAGGCATTGCATCCTGCAGATCGTCATTTTCATGACCTTGTTCCCCTGGAAAAAGGAAAAAAAAAGAAAAAGTGTCTTTTCGTGTTTTTTTTCTTAGTACCGGATCCAGGCTTTCCCCTGTGTTAAGGAAAGGTTATAATAATAAGGTCTTGCAGTGCTTTTCATCTTCATTAAAAGATACAGGAGGATGTGTCAGCTGCAGGGCAGACACAGAAGATGCAAACACAACATGAGGCAGTTTTGTGTTTATATATACTTAAGAAGGTTTTCCTGAAGGGATTGGAAATCCTTGTTATATACAAAGAAAGACAATTTATTGGTTAAAAATATTAACATAAAAGAAGATTCATTTCCTGTACAGCTTTTCACACTTATCTAAGGCAGATATTGCTTTCTGTAGCAACATCTTCTGAAATAAAAGTGAGAAGAACTCACTTCTTCCTGTTTTCAACAACATTTGTATTGTCTTGGCTGCTCTGTAAACACAATTTATTTATGTCAGGAAAAGAAAAGGAGGAAAAGACATCTTTTTGTTGGCCACTAAGGTATTAATCACTAGGATCTGTCCTCCAAAGTGAGAGTATCACATTAGTGTATGTATCACTGATAAAAATCAAGCTATAATCTAATATCTAGCCACATGTTTTATCTAAAGGTCTGGACACAAAGAGGAGATTTGGTTAACACCATTCTAAACTCCAGTAACTTTTACAAGTGAAAAATCTGAAATGCAAAGATACCTACTTCACTCTTATTTGCAGAAGTCAGAGGAAGTGCCTCAATATGCTGGAAGTGTCATGTTTTTTCCATGCTCGTGAGACTTGACAAGCTCTATTTTGTGTCTTTCTTAGATGTTTAGATCTATGTTTTTGTGTTCATCCTTGAGGAAAAGACAAAGAGAAGCAGGTAAGGTAAGTGGTAGGGCCTGAATTAATTAGTCCTCAATGCAAAAATATGTCCCAGTAGTAGGAGAAACTTTGGACAGAGAAGGAACAGAGAGAAATGGAAGTATTAACTCAGAAATTAGAGATCTAGTGGATCTTTATCCAATGCAAAAAAAAAAAATTAAAATACTGTAATATAAGAGTAACTGTTCTGTGCTACACAAATGTTATTTTAGCTCCAGAAGTGCTGAGCAGAGGGCTCTTATTCCCCTTGGTCAGCTGAAGACACTCATGTTATTACGAAAGAGTGTCAGGAAACGAATGTGTTATTGTGCGAGGAAACCTGTTTCAACTCCCATGATTACAGTTTAGCACAGCTGCACCCCAAGAGAACAATAGCAAGATTTATTTCTTTTATAAGTCTCAATTTTACAAAGAATAAAACAGTCCTGTTAAAGAAAGCTGTGAGCAGAAGAACTGTCTGGGAGGATGCAAACACAAAAGAGAAAGCGGAAGAGAGAGTACAAGAGAGCAGGGATGCAAATATACTGACAAAAGGGAAAATGAACATGTTCCTATCTAATGTTTAACTAATTTCTTTTGAGTACTTTAAGAAAATACTAGTGATAAAAACTCCAATATTCTAAATTTAAAAAAAATTAGTAAGAAATAAGGCGTGTTTTACACCCTTTTTATAAGCACCGCTACCTGCATGCAAAGCACAAAAACTAGGCACCCAGGCAGATAGCCCACCCGTGTTTGGGCATCTCACAGTCCTGCAAAAACAGGTCCTAAGGGATGATTTTTTTGTCTTCCAGTGGCCTGCCACTTCTGCCTTACATCTTATTTTTTTTGTTTTGCTCTTGCCATAGTACAAGCAAATCTGGATTTATAAACAATTCTTACGTTGCACTGGCTGCATGCATGTGAGGCAGGTGCATGTGCCTTGGTGCCTCATCTCACCCCAGAGGCACAGACGTGTGCTCAGATCTGCAGTCGAGGATGTGGAATGGGGGATAAAGAATGCTGGGGTGCATTTTGTGTCTTGCCAGTCACTACCTGGGAAAGCAATTCTTTTTTTTTCTTCTGCCTTTTGTGAAAAACCTTCTGTATAAAGGCTTTCCAAATGAACTTTCTGTTACTGCAGGTGTCTTCCCAAAATGGAAGTCTTCCCGAATGATGTCTTTCCTTCTTCCTGCTTGTGAGTGCTGGTGCTTCCAGGCTGGTTGTGAAAGCCTGTTGTTCCCCACCACTGACCCAGCACTCAGACCCCTGCCACTCATTAGCATTCTGTCTTTGTAGCCAACACGGAGAGATTCCCATGCCTGGGGAGGAGATCAGCCGACAGGAAATCACATTCAATGCAGTGACCGTGTTAAGTCCGCAATAAATGTCCTACCCCCAGTTTGCTGTTTTGCAGCTGAGACAAGCAAGTCTGCTTCTCAGCTGAAAAAACAGAACAGCTATTCTTGTGATTATGAAGAATAAAAGTTGAGGAAACAGAAACAATAAAAGAAAAAGCCCAGGCATCAGAAAATACACTAAGCAGACAGCACATCCTACCAAGAGAGATGATCTCTGCATTTATTTTGCTAATTAATAACTAAATCTGATATACATATACTTAACTTTAGATACTGCTCCCATTGGTCTGAGAAGTTCTTGTTTGGGTGTGGAGGAGACAGGAGAGAAATAATGTTATTTTGTGAAAAATACGTTTAAAAAACTGCTCAGGTATGTTCCCAAGTGCTGCATTAGAAGTCAAAATTCATTCCAGTTACTTTCACTTGGTGAATCTTTTTTTTTCAAAAGGGCATGGCCTTCACCTATGTATTGCAGTGTTCTCTGATGGTGGTTTTGATGTGTCAGTTCAGAAACATCAGCATTCAAAAATGGGAGAAGTTATACATTTTGGTTATAACAGAGTACTTAGTCAGGAAGTATTTTGTTTTCAGATCTACTGTGGATAAAAATCCCTCTGACAAATCCTTCAGTACTCCTGTGTTTCTGTTTCCCCATCTGTATACAGAGAATCAGCTATTTTTAAATTGCTTTGAGAAACAAGATGTACTTTTTTGTGTAGAAAACCATGAATACTGGTTTTTGAAATGCTGTCAGCTATCCTTCTCTATTATTGGAGACAATATATTGTGATCTGAAAGACATAAATATCTGGATGTTATTGTTTGCATGCAAAGTCAGAAGTATTATAACCCAATGTTGTTTTTTATATGAGTCATCTGAACAGAAATTCATATTTCAGAAGGAAGGTAGAACATAGGAGAACATGTGGTAGCCATACCATACTTCCTAAGACTTCCTCCTATTTCTCCTTCTATTCCTATGTGTATATTGAAAATAGAATGAAGGAAAAGGAGAAAAAAAAAAAAAAGAGGATTATGACTTTTTAAGTTTAATAATTTTAAGAGAATTGTTTTCGTCAACAAGCCAGAAGATAAAATCATAGTTAAAAATTTCAGAGCCAGTTTTATCTTCTTAAGCAGAGGAGTGAATGATCATGCATTTATTACACAAAGGAATCCTACTGTTAAAGCAATTTTGAAAAGAGACTTACTTATTTTTACCTTATTTTAATTGTCAACTTTTCTATTTAGATAGGCTGGTTGTATTCCACTTTATGTCATTACTCACAGACATCCAGCAATGTTTTGAAGTCCATATTTCCAAATGCAGAAAAACATACATCATAATTTATTTTATCTCTATCTGTCTGTCACTGATTTTCAGAGAGTGAAAAGAAGAGGTTATCACAGTGTTGGTTTTGTTTCTATTAAACATCTGTTCTCAAATGCTAGACCTTCTGATGTTTTAATGTATGCAGTAATAAAGCACTTGTCCCAAAAAGCAGGAAATTGTTAAAAATCTTTGGGAAAATGAGAAGTCTCTGAACTTGCCACTAACAATACTATCATAAAATAATACAGAATAAACTTGTATCTGTCATCATTCAAAGGGATAGCAATTTAAGTTAAATTATGAAGGGGTCTGGCTCCAGAATGTCAACCTTGTTGATGCTAAGAAATCCTGTAGCAAACACAGTATCCAGATTTTCTTGTTTGGAGCAGATGTTTTCTATTCCTTTGCATATAGGGGCACCAGTAAATATGAAGAAAAATTTTAGACCATCTCTAATAGCAACACTTACATGAGCTAAGTATGCATTACTAACCCTTCCTATTAAATGTTCACATCTGTTTTAAGATGTCATTGTGAGGGTGACACACTTACCCAGGGTAGGCTCTGCTATCCCCATAAGAACATGCTTCTCGTTTTCCTGGAGCATGACTATCCCTCAGACTTTAAGTGAAAGAGAGCAGAGAGACTTTTCCTCCACTCTAGTTGAGCCATATGTTGCCAAGCAAATCCCCCTCCCATGTAGCTCTTTTGAAGCAGTTATCAAGGAGATGCACTATCTCTTTCTTCCAAAGAAGATGTCAGAGAGGATGTCAGGAAGGATACTTCCAGCTGCTTCTCAGTAAGAAAGATGACAACTCTAGGTGGAAAAATCTGGGATATTTTCTGCAAGGTCTCTCTCCTGAGAATGACACTTCATTAGCTACCAGGCATTCATAGCTTTTACTAAGTGAGAAACCTCCCACCACTTGATCTGCAGGATTTGCAAAACCAAAATAAAATTTAGACTTTAAACAACCAAAAGGGTCATAAACTTATTTAAAATAGCAATAATTCAGAGCAGAAAGCCAGAAGTTGATACAGAACTCTCTTACCAGCAGATGTCAGACCTCTGCTATTTCCAGAGCACTCAGAGGAACACCTTTTTTCCTTCATCTCTAGTCTTTCCAATCTAGATATCTTTCTGGCAGAAATCACCTCTAAAAGAAGAATGAGTAGAGAAGGAAATTTCTCACACCCTACACGTGCTACAGCAGAAACCTGCTTTCCCCTTCCAGTAGTTCCCAGTTTGCCTCACTCCCCTTAATTTTTAACTCCGCCATAACTTTAAGTATTTTCCTGAATTACGAATTTAGAATCTGAAATTGCCCTATCTTTTCCTTCTGTGATTGCTGTTACCATGTCCAAGGGCAGGATTGCTGATAGTAACAACCATGGCTTGATTGTCAGCAGCCAGCCTTTGGAGGGATGGATAAACATCAGGTAGGAAGGATTACTTCAGTTCTCTGCAGTCAGAGGGAAAAACAGACCTGATACCATATGAGCCATCATCCTCCTACCTGCTGGAAAAAACAGTCTGAAGGTTGCCAGCTATAAATTTTTTTCCAACAGAAAAGTTGCCTGATATTGTAATATTTGATGTCCTTTCTATGCATAATCAGTTGTTTTATTAACTAGTTGTTAAAAAGTTCAGTGATAGACACCCCTTACCCCGCAACACAGAGTATCAAAGGCATTAGGACAAAGACACTGAGCTTGCCATGGTGCAATTTTTGAAGTGAAACATGCAGAGGACAGGTATCGTACTTGCAGAGAAAGGCCAAGTACTATACTGGGAGAAGCTGTAGTGGGAAGAGGAGAAAGAAATGAAAGATGGAAGAGGAAGAGGGAAGGAGGGAAATCACAATCCTTGCTAAGCAGAAAATCCCACAGGCCAAACTAGTAGTATTTCTCTAGGAGTAATCTGACCTGTCTGTTCAGCTAGCTCTCTGTGAGAATCAACATGGTATAAAAAACATGTCGCCTAAAATTCAGGTTTTCTGCTGATCCAACACAAGGAGCACTATGGTCAGGAGAGACATATTCTGATTTCATCTAGAGGGAACCTCTTAGGAACTATTTCCAGTCAGCTCAGCTGTGTTGCTCCACACATCACAAGTGACTCAGAGTCATAATAGCTTGAACAAATAAACAAGTAACAGTTAAGAGAAATCAAAGGCACAGTGCAGTAGTGAAAGTCATGTCTCCAGTTGCTTTTCATACAAATCATCAGAAGCTGAATCAATCAGTCTGCAAAAAAGGGATGAAACTTTTTTTTCCGTGTCTTGGATTATCTTTTGTGTGATTTATTGATTTAGTTTTTGTTTTTCTTTGCCTTTTAAGCAATTTTCTATAAGCAGAAAGTAAAGAAGACGTCTTGATTTTGCAAGATATTTTAATTTGAAGGCAAATGAGCTAGTGGCATTTTGCAGTAAGTTTTTAAATTATCTTTTCCTTTTAGGACCTCTCTCGTTAACTCAGCACTGATGCACTGCTTTCTTTCACAAAGGTTCTGTTTTTCTCTGTGGGTGGTTTTGAGATGACAATGGCCTAAGAAACCCTTTCTTCAGGGAATCATTTGACCAGAAACATGTAAATATGTTCTTTCCATGTACTAATTTCCATGTACTAATTTCCATGTCTTTTTGAATTTGAGGTGCAAGAAAACAAAGAAAACATCAATTTCTCCTAAACTAGGTCCAGCTTGTTCATCTGGCCTTCTAGAAATATCAAGTCATGGCAAATCAAAAGGTTTAAAAGCAAGCACAGCTTCCTCTCATTCCTTCTTCCAACATGTACACAGGGATTTTTACTCCAGTATCACTAGCAGGAATATAAAACCCAATAATGCACTACAGCTACTGTCATATTTCTCCTAGAAAATTAGACACACAATTAATATAGAAAATTAAATAGGAAGTTCTCATGTGTGTAGCCCTATAGAAATATACCTTGAAGTATTAGTTTGCAAATAATACCTTTTTCAAAAAGGCTAAAAATATACAGGTTGCATTAGGGAATTTGGGTCCAATTATGCCCCATTAGTCAATACAAACTACAGGATAAGTGGATAGGATGTAGGATTCACTTTGATGGACAGTTTTCCATGAAAATTGTTTTATTGTCAACATTTTCATTCATGGGACAACTTAAATAATGATTTTTTGACAGAAGAAGAGAGTCAAATATTTGGAAAACTGTGGTGCATCTCGTTCAGGACAAAAACAAAAGTAATTTTATCTGCATTCTGGGGAAAAGCACCCACAGAACCCACTAAAAACTTCTCACTCACCTCTTGGTTAATAAAGGGTAGAATAAATGTTGCAGCCATAAGTTCACAAGTGATAGATTACAATTAAGCAGTCCAAGAAGTTTATTGCCGGTTTTGCGAAGGCTAGTTCATTGAATATACTGTGGCAAACCTCATTAAAGCGCCAATTTCTCAATCAAATAGTTTTGCCTTGCAACAAGATCCTTAAAATGCATTTTTTTCTTGAATGTCTGTTTTATATTCAGATCCCAGGTTTTTCCATTAAGGCACCTGAAACCAGGCTGCAATTTGTCTTCCATACACTTAGCCCATAAACAAGAGGGATTGTGCACAGGTTTCTGTGGCAGACACAAGGATCCCATTCTCTTTCCGTCATGTGAAGATAACTTCCACACAGCACTCAGAGTGCAGTGGATGATAAACAGAAGGATAAACTAAGTGCTTAAGAACATGCAGCTTCCAGCAGAGATGGAGATGAGAACTAATTACCTTGTTTAATTCCCAGTCATAATCCTCGGGATTTATTTGTGGCTGTTTTAAGTGAGATATGCAGACAACTGTAACATTTTATCTATGATTTCTTCTCCAAGTTGCCTGGGTATGGGATGGAGTACTATTTGAGGACTGCATTACTGCTGAACTTCCAAAGACCACTACATAGAGAATTAAGTTTATTGAACTGTTTTTGTTATAAAACTTTGCTTTGCAGCTGGAACAGAGGTCAGATGGACTTAAGGGGAATAAAAGGATATTTGTTGAAGGGCCTTCAAAGGCCACACTCTGGCAGTACCAGAGCCACAGCTTTGGCTCTGCCTGGATGGCTCCAAGATGGAAGCAAAAGAGGGCTTGGTCACAAGATCACACATTTTTATAAGTTTTGGTCCATTAGCATATTGGAGCTAATTGTCCAGTTACAGCCCCAGCCCATGAAGTCCAATCCTTCTTTTTTTTTTCTCTTTTCAGTCCACGTTGTTTATACTCTTGGGCCTGAGATCCAAGAGTCCTTGGGTCCCTGGCCAGAGAAGAAGTTGTTGTGTCTACCTGCTCTGTGAAGAGAGCTTACTATCCCCTTATATGAAACCCAGACCTACACACCAAAGCAGCACAAAATCGAAAAAAAGAAAAGAAAAGAAAAAGAAGCTAAAACGCAAGGTATCATCACCTATACAGGGCATTCTACGCTTTTTACCTTTTGGTCAGAAATTTTCCAAGCTAGCTTTTTGGATTAGTACTACATACTTAGAAAGTTTGTTGGAGGACATGGGTACAAAAAAATCCTCCTACATGCTTTAGAACAAAAGAGAAGTAGAAAATTATGCGTTTGACTCAATGCTGTGCAAAAATCATAGATTCATTTTGAACAGCTTCTGACTGAGAAGGTTAAAAAAAAAAACCAAAGTAGTTTAAAAAGTCAACATTTAGCAGGGAGGAGGTTAAATAAATTGCACCACGTCTGGGTGAACATTAGTTTAGTTTTATGGAAAAAACAAACCCTCAAACTTCCCCTGGAGCCCCATATTTCAGGCATGGGATGTTTCTCTGCTTCTCCTATCTATTTTCATGAGAGCAAGGCAGGGCAGCTCCCAAACCTTTCCGCTTCCCACACCACCCAAGCTAACCCCAGAGGTACTTCACCTGACTCTCCCTCAATCTCCCAGGGGGGACAGCTGCCACAGCATCTTCCTGGAGACCTCTTGAACTTTGCTTTCCTTTCTTACAAACAGTCCTGTTATGGCAGTGCTGCTGTGCAGAAAGTGCATTTGCCAGGACAACCTCATTTAGCAGTAGCTCACCAGGAAAATGAGGCCCCCTCATTCAAGAGGTCAGTCCTCTGGCCTGCTTGCAACTCTTCTAGCTGCAGGTGCCAGGGTATTGCTGTTTGTCTGGTGGATTTTATTACTGCAGCCCTTCAAACCAGCCTTTGACTGGAGACCACCAGTTTGCTTCCCAGAAAGGGATTACAAACTAAGTGTCATATCGATTTATTATATATAACTCCTGAAAAGAGCCAGCTGTCCAAACCAATGAGCTCTATAAAAAGGGGTTTAGTCCATTCGCAAATCCTTGAAGTACCCATACAGCTTCTTCTGGTTTGCTGGAGCTTGTGGAAAGGTGACACAGCTCACACAACTGTGTGACGTTCTTGATTTGTAGTGAAGGATGCTGTAATGCTTCTCTGCACAGATACAGCTCACTTGCATAGGAAGAACTGTAGCTGTTTTACAACATTGGCATACAAAACTGTCCTTGGCCTGAAAAGCTACTCAGTATTACATTGGAGAAGACTGAGTAGAAAACCAACATGAATTAACTAGCAATTAAGTAAAATAATTAGTAATTAAAAGCTGGATCAAATCTTCTCTTCAAACCACACCTGAAGCAAAATTCTTCTTTTAGCTGATACAGACTTACATGGCATCCCAAAAGCTGCTACTTATCATGTGCAGATCCAACTGTTCAGAGATGATCAGAAATTTAGCAACTGTGCTTCCCCACCCTGAAATTATCAATTGTTAAAACAACAACATTTTACAGAAATATTCAATACTGACACCAGTTCTCATGAAGAAAAGAAAGGGAAAGAATTTCCATTAATCTGTTGAAAAAGGCAAAGATGGGGTCATTTAGTTTTAGCCTTACTTTAAAATTTTTTCCCAGATTGTTGGCATCTCATTTTGATTACCACAAATTTTTTTTTATTAGAGTTATTTTCAACATTTGCTGTTCAATTTGTAGCATTTGCCAATTAGAAAGTCAGGTTCCTGTACACTGTCACCAAGTCCATTTTGTGCTGTTCAAGGTATCTGTCCTGTGAAGGAGTGAACTGGATTTCAATCCATGGCTGGAAACACATAGATAAAGGAACATAAATATTCTTTGAACACTATATTAATGTGAAAACATGATTACTTTTATATTTGATGCAAACACCAATGATTTTAATTTTTTTCTGCTTTATTTATAAAATTCTGCAAAGATGTTATTTGTGGCTTTTTCTCAGAATCAAATTAGTATGTTAGTCTGGGCCTGTGAGCCACTCTAGTGAGTTAAAATGCTGGTTCTGTGAATATGCTTGAAGAATAGAGTAATAGGAGCCTGCAGAGAAACTTGATATCCATAAAAATTGTGAAGTCAAAGAAACGTATTGCTCGGCATATCTTAAGATACTTCTCAACAACATTTTAAAACAGACTACTTGCACAGAAGGATGTTTTTTATTCATTGATTTGGTAAAACAGACTAAATAATCTCTGAATGGTGAAGAAAGTCACTTTGCTGCAGTTAAAGGGGTGTCAGCTTCTCTTTGCAGTTATGACCTAATTTTCTTTCTGCTTTCTCTTGTATATACAGTTGTAAGTCTTAAAACTAGATGTATTTGCTTTCCTAAGTAAATACATGCTCCACTATTTGCTTCTATTTATTTAAAATAGGCAGTGATGAATGCATGATATTAACTAAACAGAGAGAAAAATGGAGGGGCATCTGACAAAAAAATTATATGACACGAGCTCATGGTTTTGCACTGATGAATGTGCCAGGCAGATTGATAGCCAGCTGCACCTGGGATCTCAAACTTCAAAATTTGTTTCATTGGCCAGATGCTTTTTTTATTGTCTCTCCTCACACCTGTGCATGTTGATACTCATCTACACAAAAAGAGAGGCTGCAGATGTTTTTCAGGTTTTCTTGGTTGCTAAGATTAACAGTCCTGAGGCAGAGCAAGGTTAATACTGGCATTTGAACCCAATAATAACCAACACTGATGATTCTTTGGTTTGGGGAACAGTGTCAGAATCTTATCTGTAGCAAAGGATCAATGGTCATTTGACTACTGCTGTTCATTCCATGGTTTTCATAGAAGTCCAACAGAAAGAAAGTAACTCATAACAGACATTGTCTTGCCTCAGGTGGACGAGCATATGCCATTGACAGACCAAGAAACTGCGTTTAGGAAAATTTAAAGGCTGCAGACTCTTGACTTGCCTTTGTGAACATGGGGAGAGAGAACAGCTTCTGTTGGTCTCTGAAGAGGTGGTTAATCATCACACATACGCAAGCCATAGGCACTTTCTTCCCAAGAATTTGAGAGAATGTTTGGCTTTCATTTGTTGTAAAATAAACAAAATAGTTCAAGGGATAAATTTTGACTCACAGGCTACAGCTATCCCCACACACATTTTAACCTGCCCCTCAGTCTTGCAGTTTTTTCAGTTGGTTTTGCATAGCTAAGAAGAGTGAATCATTGTGTTCAGTTAATGAGCTGACAGGGAAACATCAAAAAGGGATAGTGATTTACCTAAATGTCAGATGATAATCAACGTTGTAATTGCACAGCCAGTTTTAGTCAGAAGGGGTCTTTTATTGATATGTACTGCACCTATGCACTTATATCCTGCAAGTGGTTGGGTGCAAAAGCCAGTCTCTGCTTCAAAACTACTTTATGAGTCTCTCTTTCCTGGCATCAGATGTAGTTTGTTCTGGAATCCCTCATCCCAAGGCTATATTCAAGTAGTTGCTAAATGAGGGACAGAGCCTTTTAATCCACTCACATTATACCACAGACAATTACAATGATTCTGTAAATGAATAAGATTTTTCTCTTTTTCATTTTTTGTTGAAATGCATTACAGCTGAAATGTCTCAACCGGCATCTGTGACTTTCCTATGCTTATGCACCAGTCAGTCAGAAGGAGAGACATTATTAAAGAGACTATTAAACATATGCAGCCAGAATTATAAGAAAGTGAAGACAGAGAAGTTAATGAAGAGATGCATGTCCTCAGTGTTTCAAACTATATATGTGCTGTTTATGAACATGTGTGAAGTAGAGGAAATAAGGTTCCATAAACCTACAAAAGCTGGGGGAACCTTGATAATCTTTTTCAAAATAAAAATACTTTCAACAAGTCCTTAAAAATCTTTTCTTAGTGACTCTGGACCAAAATGAAGCAATTCTGTATCTGCAGTGCATTGCAAATAACTGATGCTATTGCCCTTGCTGTATGGAGTTGTTTAATGAATTGTTACTAAGATGGTACAATGCCTGTTAATTCATATTAAAATAAGTTTTGCTCCCATGAGAAAGCTTAATGTAGACCAGTAGGGTTACAGGATATTGCTAAGGACCAGGACACCTTCCCCTATGCAATATAATCATCTTCAAACCCCTGAATTTTCTTCATATGCTCTATTATCAAGCATTTGAAATAGGGCTTATTTCTCAGTTAGTAGATGTGGCAGTTTACTACATTAACCAAAATCTTTCAGCAGTGTCCTTTCTGGTCAATTAGAGACACTGAAATTTTTACCATCTGCCTTTGTTGCATTAGCTATGCACAGGTTTCACTGTGCTTTTCTCCCTGTTGCAGTGGCAAGTCCAGCAGGTGCTGGGTGCTGTTGACCTTAATCAAGTGCTGAAGGAACCTGTCTATTTGTAAAAAAAAAAAAAAAAAAAACCAAACAAACTTAAGTAATATTTAACACAGAGGTTGTTATTAAGTAAGTAATATATAACACACAGTAATATTTAACAACAGGCTAGCTGTTACATTTCCTTGTATTTTGTCTGTAGTGTGACATAATTTACCATTGCTTCTCTTCAATTGCAATAAAACCTGCAGTTAAAAAATTGGAAGAGACTGTATCAACTCAGATTATAAAACTTAAAAATTAAAAACGCAGCAATGATAAAAAATAGAATCAATAATTGATAAAAGTTGCTTCCTTAAGTGTTTATGCCATAACCATAAATTTCAGAAAAAAAACGTGTATCTCATGTCACAGGACAGAATGGATTATACAGACTATTTTTCAGCAAAGTCTAGGCTGAATTGTTAACTCTCACAACATGCAATCACATAGTGATACTGTTTCTTATAAAGTTGTTATAATAGGAATAATTTGTAAGAAGAGTTCAAATCAAAGAGAAAATATTTTTCATACGCTTAATCTAATTCCAAGATAAAACTGCTTCAGCTCTGTAAACTATATTCTCCCCAACTGATTAAAATTCAGAGTCTTATCAAAGAGTTTGAAAATCTGTTTTCATGCCAGATCCTTCATAAGCACAAGAGCTAAGCACAACAGACATTGAAGCAAGTAGTCATGCACTCTATTAGTTCGGCTCATGGTTTTGAAATATGAGCACAAAACTGAAATAGAAGATTGTTCTTTTCTGAGTACTGCTAGACTACTACTACTACTACTACTACTACTACTGCTAGACAGAAACAAATTTAAAAGTTCAGACCTTGCCCCTTCTAGGGAAAGTATCTTGTGGCAAATCAAAATCATCAGTGGAGTTATGCTCCCAAAACACGTAATCGTTCTTGACTTCTCTCAGATGAAAATCAGTTAATTTGTTTCATGAGAATCTTCCAATATCAAAGAAACAGAAAAAGGAACATAGGGCTAAACATCATGTGAACTTTAAATCTTACCCCTCTTCCACCATGGTAGTAAGCCAAATGAGAACAAAGCAAACAAAGAGAGAACAAAGTTTAAAAATAGTTTTCCAGGCCTAGAATATGCCTCAACCTGCCTCTCTCTTCTCCCCATACTTCTCTACAACAAGGTCTCAAGAGCTCAGTACTTTTGTAAAGGTGTGCATGTGTGAGGGAATATTGTCTTCTCACATTACACAAGCATNATAGGAATAATTTGTAAGAAGAGTTCAAATCAAAGAGAAAATATTTTTCATACGCTTAATCTAATTCCAAGATAAAACTGCTTCAGCTCTGTAAACTATATTCTCCCCAACTGATTAAAATTCAGAGTCTTATCAAAGAGTTTGAAAATCTGTTTTCATGCCAGATCCTTCATAAGCACAAGAGCTAAGCACAACAGACATTGAAGCAAGTAGTCATGCACTCTATTAGTTCGGCTCATGGTTTTGAAATATGAGCACAAAACTGAAATAGAAGATTGTTCTTTTCTGAGTACTGCTAGACTACTACTACTACTACTACTACTACTACTGCTAGACAGAAACAAATTTAAAAGTTCAGACCTTGCCCCTTCTAGGGAAAGTATCTTGTGGCAAATCAAAATCATCAGTGGAGTTATGCTCCCAAAACACGTAATCGTTCTTGACTTCTCTCAGATGAAAATCAGTTAATTTGTTTCATGAGAATCTTCCAATATCAAAGAAACAGAAAAAGGAACATAGGGCTAAACATCATGTGAACTTTAAATCTTACCCCTCTTCCACCATGGTAGTAAGCCAAATGAGAACAAAGCAAACAAAGAGAGAACAAAGTTTAAAAATAGTTTTCCAGGCCTAGAATATGCCTCAACCTGCCTCTCTCTTCTCCCCATACTTCTCTACAACAAGGTCTCAAGAGCTCAGTACTTTTGTAAAGGTGTGCATGTGTGAGGGAATATTGTCTTCTCACATTACACAAGCATAAAGGAAAGAGAAGACACACCAATCACCCCAGATATGTAATTTTTGTGTCAGAATGCTGAAGCAGATTGCATAAGAGTGAATTCTTCCTGAGCCTGAGGAGTGTGGTATGAACTCTTGAGATCCCCAGAGTGAAGCTGTTCTCATGCATTGTTGGGTCTCCAGAAAGATCCTGTGCCTTCTGAACTCTCCTCCAATCCCTCTGTGCAGCCTCAGAGTGGGGGTGCCTGGCCTGCCCTCGCAGCTTTCTGCCTGCCCGCAGACCCTCACCCCATTCTGCTCTCTCACCATTCCAGCTGCCATACCTGGGGACATCTGGGACCAGCTCTGGCCTTGGCATGGGATCCTTGCTATCTCCAAACTTCCTGCCCTGTCTCAGCCCCCAGGATATGCTTGCCCAATACTTCTCTCTCTCCACACATCCAGTTTGCTGTGCACTGGACCTGAGCACATCTGTCTGTGGGCAGACAGCATTTGCCTGCTGTGCTGTGCAGACAGATCATCACAACACAGCCCCACAGCTGCTGTGTCCTCTCCCAGGAGGGATGGATGGCATGGTACAGGGCATTTCTTCAAGGTCTGCAGAGGAGAGCAAGGCTGTGAAAACAAGCTTATAGCATGACTGCCATCTTTCAACCAAGGCAATCTCCTTTCTTTCACTCTCCTTTTTTTTTTTTAATAAAAGTGGAACTAAATGAAATATCTTAAAGGAGGGAACTTGATCAAGTGAACATCTACCCTCTGAGAAACAGGCTGATAATTTCACAAATTCCATTATTTCAATTCTCACTTTGTATATTAGGTTGTTGGTATTATCATTGCATAATTTGGGCTGGAAAAGGCCTTAAAGATCACGTAGTTCCAGAGCTCCTGCCATGGGAGGTTCACCTCCCACTAGATCAGGTTGCTCAGAGCCCCATCCAGTCTGGCCTTGAACAAGTCAAAGGATAGGGACTCCATGACCTCTCTCAGTATCCTGTTCCAGTGCCTCACCACCTTCACAGTAAAGAATTTCCTCCTAACATCTATTCTAAGTCTTCCTCTCTTTCAGTTTAATCTTCATATTAAAATCTATTAGGTCTTGGAAGACAGAATAAGTAAAGCAAGAGCTATTCTTTAAAACAGAATTTTTAATGTTCTGGCCAGGACCTAAACTTAGGGCAAACAGTTTATTCTGTTTCCACTCAGAACACATTTAACAGGATGTTGTACCCCCTGCAAAACTGAGGAAAGTTGAAGACAGCAATTATTGTGACTTTTTCTTATAAAGCTACTAATGATTCCAGTCTTTTTTTTAAGCCATGCTGAATCACCAAAACGCTGTTTCATATTCATATATCTTCTGTATTTCTCTGGTATTTTTAGCAATTGCTGTAGGGAAAAAATAAATGGCAGACAGGAATTTTCTTTTGCGTGTTTACATTACAAACATCTGCAATTACTCCTTTCTTTGGTCCATTTCTAGGCTAATGAGGGCGTGAATGACATATTTTTTAAATCTCTTTGTGACATTAAAGAGAGTTACTTTTGTAATTTCAATTATGATCCCAAACATCACAGACTTCAAGTTTGCTATCCTCCTTCTGCTTTTTGGAACTTTGTATCTCTCAAGGTCTGTAGAACAGAAGAGCAATTATCTGTTTTTGCCTTGGCATAAAGAGCAAACAAAAGCATGAATAACAGCCCTTTCAAAAAATTTTAAAATAAAAGCAATTTATATTCTGAAGAAGTGGAGGATCTAACACTGGAAATAAGTTTGTTTTTTGCAAATTACTATTTCTCATTCTGCTTTAAATGTTATTATTTTGCATTATTTTTTCAAAATAAGCACAAGATAAAAAAAAGAGTTTGAATTATTGTATGGGGATATTTTAGGGAGTGTTGAGCTTTCTTATCATGTAAATAAATTAATAGTATTTTACAGTTACCCTGTCAAAACGTCTGTGTGCTCTACATATGTTAGTACAGAGATGAAAAAGATCTTGTCAGATTTTTTCGTCTTTTTTCAACACATATAACTTGAAATCATTTGAAGATAGTGAGACTGAGGCAGCATTTACTGCTTCCTGGAGTGCAGTTAGAGCTGTGTACTCCATAAAAAATTGCATTAGTGTAAAGCTGCATTCAACAACTTGAAAGTTGCCTGTACAGACTCTCTTCAGGCCTCATATTCTCATAAAGTATGATGCAATCTTTAGGCATAAATTTTTTCCCCTTACATCTGTTCCTTGTTCACTGCATGAAAGAGACTCTGTATACCTAATGAGTGTATTCAGTCTGCTGTTTTGTACCTATTGTTCAGTGCAGGATCTCCTGCCTTCTTAACTTCACACTATTTAAGTTCTTCTGTAACTAAAATCCTCCAGTTCCTTGCAGGATTCTTAGAAACAATTTATTTGTTTTTTAAATACAGTGACGTTCACCACTGTATTTTATTTAACAAAGTCAAAGTAGTCGAGGACTTCTGTCCTGCCTTTCCTTTGTTTAGATTCTGACCTGTTAATGTTGACCTCACAATAATAGTGTAACACATCATTAGCACACCGATTAAGTCTTAACAGGCATCGTGGGTTTTCACTGGCTTGTGTCTGTAGCCCTTTCCACCTAAAAATTCAAGAGGATTGTGGCCACCTATAATCTCAGACATGGCAAACAGAGAATATTTACTAGGACAGAAAAACTGTAGTACAGGACTTTCACTGGGATAAAACTGCCACAGCACTTCATTTAAGTGAAGATATTAAATAATACTGAAAACACCAACATCTGCATGCACTGAGTAAATATGGTCAATTAATGAAGGGAAATCAAACAAGCTTCTTTTGCTGCAGGGTTTTAAACAATCTGTTTCTGCTAGGGGCAATTATGTTGTGGCTAGGTTAAATGGCTCCTCATATCCCTCCTAGATCTGTCACACTTGCTAATGGTAGAGTGAGGTTACAAACTCTTTCCTTGGTTCAGTAGCACAGGTCCTATACCTTTTCCAGGCTGTGAGGAAAAAAAAAAATTAACATGGAAATGTTTCAGTATAAAGGAACACACTGGATATTTTTGCTATCCTATAAATACCTCTGGTATCACCTCATTTATGGGTTAATTGCTGACTATTCAATACAACAGAGTAAATTAAAACAAACCGGAGAAAGAAGGCTGAGTATTATTTAATGATTCCTGCTGGCATTTCATGGTCAATACTTGTTGAAAGAAACCTCCTTCACCATTCCATTAGGCCAAGGCTTGCCTCATCATTCAAGACACCCTTTCAGAAGAGAGTCGCCAGGGAAACACAATATAAATATGACCTTTAGTTGCCTCTCATTGGTGCTTGGAAAGTCTCCTGTCCACAAAAATGGCTTTTTCCTCCAGCACTTCCACAGCATTGGTGTGCAACCTTCTGCTGTTTTATTTTGTTACAACATATTTACTGGCAGCCAGGTGTATGGTGAAAATAATGACATTTCAGATGCATAAACAGGAACTCTGTATAAAAATAAGACCGAGATTCTCCTCAGAAGAGTCTTGCAGCTTTGAGACATGCTACACTCCACAGAATGCCATGTGGGCTGCTTTTTTACAGTTTTATAATTCCTAAGGGGATTGTTTTAATAACTGGCATCATGTGGGCATGTGAATATTTTACATATATAATACTATCAGGCAATGCATTCTAAGTGTACTATCAGTCATTATAGCTTTTATTATAGCAATGAATATTTTGTAGCTTTAAATGATGTAATGTAAATGCCCATCCCATCTTACAAACCTTTATCTGGAAAGTGCATTGACCTATATTATGAAAGAAGCTTTCAAGGATGTCACTAAAAAGAAGAAAAGAAAACAGGCTAGAGTTCATGCTGTACATGGCTGTAGCCATGAAGTGGTAAGTGGTCTTTTACAGGAAACAGTACTGTACTGCTTCTTCTCCCTGCATACCAGGGAATTTCTTTATTCCAATCAAGACAATACCAAAATTTAATTAGCTTAAAAATTGTCTGAGTAACTAAATTTTAGAAACAGAGTTTTAGTGGTCACAGAAAGTATACTGAATTTGTTTAACCTGAACTGTGTCTTGTCCCCATCTCCCTCTTGTTTTTATGCATTAAAAATAAGTACATTTAAGCTTCTGAAATCCCTTTTCCATATCCTTACTTTGCCATGTCATAGCCTCTTCTCTTCCTCCTTTGGAATAATTTAAATCCTTAGCACTTAGAGACATATCAAATCTTTCAGCTGGGAATGAGATAATGTCTTTTCAAATTTCCTGCAAGTTAATCAGTCTCCAGCAGACACATTTGGCTTAAATGTCTCTTCCTGCAAACCCCAGAGCTCCATCAACACACAAGGCTTCCCACACATAAAGCTGGGACCTCAGACACATTCTTTCCACTCTCAAATTGGAAAATACTTCTAAAATTTTGTTGTTGGACTCCAATTATGTTACTCCATTTGTATGAGCACCTGCTAAGGGTGAACATAAATCCTTGTGATGTAAATCACTAAATTTAACAGGGATGATGTTGTAGTTATGTAGCTTCCTTTCCTTTTTAGGGTTGGAGAGCTACAGCAGGGGGCAGGTTCGTGGGAGCAGTTGGGAGAAGCAGAGGCCACGAGGATCCAAGGCAAAGGCAAGGAAGGAGCCACTTTGCGTGCAGTCCAGAGATACTTTATTATCCCCGAACGGAGGCGGGGCAAAATGGCCCCGAGCCAAGCTCGGGAAGGATACTTAAGGCATACATTATGCAAGGGAGGGGAAAGAACTGAGCCAATGGGGAGCTTCTGAGGGAGGAGTGAGGGGCAATGGGGAACAAATGGGAAGAGACCAGAGGAGGGATAAAACTCAGGGAACCAGTCAAACACGAGAACAGGGATAATTGACCTAGAGCATTCTGGAAGAAGATGGGCAGGGTAAGGGAGATTGACAACCAGAGGGGCAGTGACAACCAGGATTGACAAGGATATTTAAGGCAACACAGGGGAGGAGAAAAGATATTGACAAGTGGGTTGGCGGGAAAAATTGTGCAAAACAACTTGGGGCAAACCATTATGAGGGGATAAAATGGGGTACAGAGGATTGAACCAAATTCAAACTTACTAACATCAAATAACTAACTAACACAAAGCAACAACAAACAAACATTAAAAACACGATGCCACATCTCCCCTTTTTTGTTTTAAGAAGGAAGGTGTGGGATGACATATTTTTCAGACTTCAGTCTCGCTGGAGCTATCTCTTTCTCACCAGCTTCTGTCCTGGTTTTCTGACTCCGGAGNCATCAGGGGAGTTTTTAGACAGCATACTAGGAAAGATTTTTTCATAGAGAGGATTATTAAGTATTGGAACGTCTGCCCAGGAAGGTGCTTGAGTCACTATCCTTGGAGCTATTTAAAAGGTGCTCAGATGTGGTGCATAGGGACATGGTCTAGTGGTGGACTTGGCACTGTAAGGTTAATGGTTGGACTCAAAGATCTTAGATGTCTTTTACCAGTGAAACAATTCTATGATTCTGTGGTTTTACTCATTGCCTATCATGGACACACAGAATCACACACAGAATTCACACGGAATCATTAGGTTGGAAGAGACCTTAAAGATCATCGAGTCCAACCCATGCCCAGGACCTCAACTAAACCATGGCACTGAGTGCCACATCCAGTCTTTTCTTACACACATCCAGGGATGGTGACTCCACCATGCCCTCAGGCAGACCGTTCCAGTACTTGATCACCCTTTCTGTAAAAAACTTCTTCCTAACATCCAACTTATATTTCCCTTGACGCAGCTTGAGACTGTGTCCTCTGGTTCGGCAAGTAGCTGCCTGGAGAAAGAGACCAACCCCCACCTAACTACAACCACCTTTGAGGGAGTTGTCGAGACTGATAAGGTCACCTCTGAGTCTCCTTTTCTCCAGGCTGAACAACCCCAGCTCCCTCAGT
>VWZV01006578.1:137188-153582 GCA_013397155.1 Irena cyanogastra
CTAACCCATCAAAGAGTGCTCCTGTCCAAGCTGTGGTCTGCCAGCTTTTCCAGGAGTGTGCTGTGGGAGACAGTGTCAAAGGCCTTGGTGAAGTCCAAATAAACAACATCCACAGCCTTTCCTGCATCCACCAGAAGATCAGGTTAGCCAAACATGACCTACCCCTCTTAAACCCACTCTGGCTGGGTCTGATACCCTGGCCATCCTGTAAGTTCTGTGTGATGACACTCAATATAAACTGCTCCACAACCTTACCTGGTACAGAGGTAAGGCTAACTGGCCTATAATTACCAGGATTCTCCTTCCCACCCTTTTTGTGAATGGGTGTCACATTAGCCAGCTTCCAGTCACCTGGAATCTCACCAGTGAGCCAGGACTGCTGGTAAATGATGGAGAGTGGCTTTGCAGGCTCATCTGCCAGCTCCCTCATCACCCTGGGATGGATCCCATCTGGTCCTATAGATTCATGAATATTCAAGCCAAAAAAGGCAGCTAGGATTTAGTGATCTGCTATTCAAAGTCCAAGTCTGCTGATCACTCCAAGAAGCCTCTGGTAGGCTCTGGTTGGTCCTACATGCAGGGTGGGCTTCCGTGCAATGTTCAGCCCCACAGAGAGACACCTGTAACCCACTGGCACCCATTAGCACCAATGGCTCAGCCAGTGACTCCTACCTAGCTGCTTCCTGGTCTTTCCTAAGATTTCTATGCTGGTGTTTTCTTTCTTGAATGCTTGATTTATCAATGAACCCATCTCAACAACCCCGCTCACACCTCCAGCATTACCTTTCATACCATCGTGGGGACGTTCCCACAGCTGTGCCAGTAGCCAGGTCCCAGGTCAGCAAGCAGTGTCCTATCAGGGCCTCCAGCTATGGCGTGGTGGGAAGCTCATCCAAGGATTGTGGAAAGGGAGTTTCACAGGTGGCCAAGTCATTACTCAGGACCCATTTGCCTTTGCTGTTCACATTTACAAACCAAAGGGTACTGTGTTTATGTTACTACATTTTCTTTCACTGACAGGGGGACTTTGCCCCATAGCCACCTTGCCCTGCTGGACGAGTCATGGAGGAGTGTGGCTCTTCTTAAGCACTTGTTGATGTGACCCTTAACAATCAGTAGTTGTAATTTATCTTTCTGTCCCTCTCACTGTACCACAGAGCACAGCTGAGAGGCAAAGGAAAATGTGCCCACCAATCTCTAGAGTTTGTGAGGCAGACACAGCAAGGTGAACGATGTCAAGATGAAGACCTTTTCCTCTGCTGTGACTGACAGCATTTTCTCCTCAACACAGGAAGCTGTGTGAGAAGGAACGCCAAGTGACTTGGCTTCCTTATAGAATTAGCTGACCAGGAGGCCCCCCTGGATGAATACATCAGATTTGATCCATCTGCCTGTTGGATTTTGGGGTCATGTGCTTAACATGAAGGGATTTTTAGAGTTAATATGTCTCTGAATTCACTCATTTATCTGAAAAATTATTCTTCTAAAAGATTGTCTACTTATGTTCTAAACATTTTGTCTTTGGGCAAAAGGAACAAGTGCCTGACATACTGACAAATGAGCTACTGTACTTAAACAGATGATTTGGGGAGTCTTCTTTCATTGTGGAACACAGTCAAGTGTACATTTGATAACAGCAGAATTTTCAAGCAATACTGACTGATGGGATTCATAAGAGAAAGCTTTTGTCAACAGTGAGGTCAGACCCAAAAGAAGAGGACAACATCACTGGCTCATCACTTAAACTAAAGGACTGACTTGACTAGACTGGATGCTTTAGAAAAGGAAAGTAACCTGGAGCAGACATGGATTAAACTGAATGGGTGTAAAACTGTACACAAGCACAATGTCCTTTTAAATTGGACTTGCGTCTTTTGTGATAACACAAAAGTCTGAACAGGAGAATGATTGTTCCAGAGAATCTGAAAATTTTGCAATAATCTTCACAGGACAGAAACCAAAGCATTTATTATTTTGGAACACTGTCTGACCCAGTTTAGGACTTTTCCTAAATTGTGTGGGATGATGATCAAGGCCAAGTATTAAGGCAGCCTGTTGGCTGAAGGTTTGTGCAGCATAACTCATTTCAGTTTGTCTTCATGAAATGTACAACTGAATCATTTTAATCTGAGGGGTCAGCTGGACTGTCATTAAGGTTTATGCAAATACAGTACCATTAAGCAAATACTATACAAAGTATTAAAGATCATTTGTCTTCCTACTCTGTGCTTCATGTCTTGTTTGTACTGAAATATATTCATGTCCATTTTCTTTAGGGAACAAAATGAGCATGAATGCAATGCTATCAGCTAAGAGCATTATTATGCTATCATGATAATTTATTATCTTTTTATGTCTGGGGGGACAGTGTAAAGAAAAGTCCTATTTCAGGTCATTTAAAGTTAATATCACCTCTCCATGTTAACAGCAGCATTTTATGTATGGAAGTACTATTGTGGACTTTTGTTAGTCAGATTGTTTTATCACTTAGCATTCAGCCCAGGGAAAATTGACAGTAGTTAGGTAATAATGACATGCTGCTAGTATATGTTCTTCCAATCTACCATGAAAAAAGCTGCATGAGAAATAACCTCATGCCAGAAAGAAGGGCACACTAAGCACAAACATCTTGTGTTAAGAATGTTGCAGGGGTTACAAGAGGCAGAATCTGGTTGACATTTCATAACCACATAATTTGGATCAGCAAATCCTACTGTGCGTCATTTCCTTTGATGATAAACCCATATTTTGTACCAATGACTCTTTCCGAACTGCTTCAAAAGCTGTACAAGAGCTCTAATAAGAGCTGTACTGAGTGTACTAATACTACTGTATTTTGGTGGGGTTTTTTTGTTTTGTTTTAAAAAAGGCAAAAAAAATACAGCACCTTTTTCTAATAACAAGAAATAAGGGGGTGTCTTTCATAGTTATGAAGCATTGTTTAGGGACTAGATGAGTTCTTTATATGATACTGTTAAAAAAAGCCAAGACAATGTAGCCTTTACTGGGTGTCACAGCTGTTTGGCATTTTGTTTTTAAAGCTCATCTTTAAAAGCAACTTAGAGTTAGTTTACTTAAGCAAACAAGATGTGAGCTCGCATCTCAAATTACTTGCATCCTGATGACCTCAGAAACATTGATAAAATAAAGATATCCTAAGACTAACTTGGCACTGTGATTATTGTAGATCCTTAAAATCATTTAGACAACAAAGTTTGTGAAGCTGTTCAACTAAAAGTAACATGACAGGTGTAGTTAAATAAATTGCAAATGTATTTACAAAAGTTATATTGATGATTCCTAGTAATCACTTGCTCTTTTCAGACAGCTGCATAAAACTAGATGATCTCATTTTATCCTGAGCTTTCCCTCAAAAATTTGCTGAAATCTTAAAATTGCTACTACAAAAACATGTATAGTAAAAATAACTCCTTAACTGCAGTCTGAGTTGAATTGTAAAGGGATGACTTATTGAGAAATAATCTTGTGCCTTTCCTAGATGAGATTAATATCCTACTAACCGTGTGGGAGGGAAAGACTCACCAGTAGGCTCCTCTGTGTGCTCTGCAAAGACTTTCATTGTGGTTCATCCAGTCTTCATAAGTTTTACAAACATTGCTGAATCTCAAGAGTTTTTAGATAGTTATAATTCAGCTAATTAATATCCAAATACTACTCTAAGCCTGTAGCACACTGAGTTTAATTTCACAGAAAACAAAATATTTTTTTAAAACACTATGCACACTGCTATCCTTACAGGTAAGAACATTGCTGCACATACTAGGATGAGGAATCCTAAATCATCACTAACCAATAATAGGGAAGCAAAAGATTGTAATTAATCCTTTATTATGCATTTTTATTAGTAAGTATTGGTATTTGAGGCATGCACGCTAACACTGCAACAATTATATCTACCACAGCATTACAACAGAAGTTATCTGAATCCTTGTATTTTTGCATTTTGTGAACAGTGTTTACTGCTTCTGCAGTCTTGAGATTAAAGCCAAACTCCCTGGTAAGTCAGGCTGATAAAGACATCCATCTCAAAAAATGACCAGGCAAGATTTTGGCACAAATTGCTTTAAATTACATTACACCGGGGGATGTCACCAGTGAAGACACAGTACCAAAATTTGTGATGCAACTTGAATTATTTCTGGAAAGGGAATAGAGTAATTCATCATCCAGCAATTACTTAGAAGCAAGACAGTAAATAACACAGATGTAATTATTATTTATAGTCTTATTTGTTGTTATTACCAGAGGAAAATCTAGGGATATGTTCTTTGCCTATACAGAACCAATCATGCTTATAGCAAACACATGATTTAAAACTAAAGACACATTGAAATGCCAATGCATAAAATAAAGACAGTCAATTGTCTGGGACAGATCACGCTCGACAACTGATTTGTGACAGTCCAAGACACTGCCATTCTTTGCTATCATTCTGCCCATTTCTTCAGGGTGAATGTCACAGAGTGCAATATGTGATCAAGTGTTAGCTGTTCCTTTTCCAGCTAAACACCAGACTTCCCACCAAAACACAAAAATGGGGGCACCAGCATCTGTCTGTCAACACCACTGCAACAATGGGAACAGGAACTGGAGAAGGGATACACAGTATGAAGCAGTTCCCACTGTAGCAGTTCTTCCCATGAGCTGGCATCCCTGTGAGCACGAATGAAGACTTTGCCTTTCAAAAGGTGAGTACTGGAAAATGTTTAAGGTAACGACCTTTGCATTTTCAACAACCTGTAAGATAGGAACAAAGTTTCACCTCTTGCATTAGAATTACACTGGCAGAAGCTCAGACCAACAGCTGCCAGAGTGACATCTAACAGCTAAGTGACATCTAATGCATAACTGCATTACAATCTAATGCATAAACATGTTATCCTGAGACATTATATAGCTGATAACTTTTTTTTTGCGCAGATTAAAAGCTGTAGCAGTCATGAGAAGAACAAATACACATGTGTACTCAGGAGAAAAAGACAATTTTGTACTACTACACCACAATTCTTTCTAAATGGATGAAGTATATTTCTATTTTTGCCAGTAGTATAAAAATAGTGTTCCAAGATTAATACAAATTCAAATGAAACCTAAGAAGACATGCACAATGGTGTTAACAATCATGTGGCATCCTGCATTCTCTGAAATTTAAGTGAATTTGTTTATGAATAATTTTATTTTTGACTACTACTCCCATTGAGGTAGGAGCCCTTAAGGATGAAAATCTACTTATGCAGATAACTAGTATAAGGCTGAGAGGGCAATATGAGCATTCTGAACTGCTGTAATTGGACTGAAAAATAATTCAAATTCTGTGGCAAGGTTAATTCTTCCATCTGACAGGTTCCCAAATTCCTCTACTTTCAATGCAGAGGGCTCCTCTTCAGGGTAATAAATAAATTTTCTTATTTACAGTATTTAAATAACTGTAAATATTATGTAGTTCACAGAACACAAGGAAAGATAATTTTCACTACAGAGAAAAACTTATAAAGGAACAAGACTCTATATGTTTCCAACTTTTCCATGTTTTCCATCCCTACATCTCTCCGCATGTTTATTAATATAAATTTAAGCCTTTAAACAAAATACAGTTGCATATAACAAGGGATCAAAACCCCTTCCCCAGTTTCAGAATCAAGATAGTATGGATAGGCATTACCAAACAATGCTGAATTTGAAAGAACAGATCTTGGTGCAAATCTCACTCCTGGCTGAAAAACACTGATACAGTCAATTCTCATAAATTTTATTGGTTTTTAATCCCTCTACTGAAGACACCCTTCCCCTCCAAAATACAGTTTTATTTGGAACAACAAAAAAAAATCTTCATGAGTTAAAAACCTGCTATAACTTAGAAATGTTATTCTTCATGTTCTTAAAGCCTTTGCACATGCAGATGAAAATGATTGCCACAACTGGGTCACATCAAGTAAAAATAATTTTTGAGAATTATTTTTCATTGCAAAACATGTCAATTCTGTAAACCATGGACTACAACTCTCTTCATTTCTCTATTAGATCTTATTTTAAGCAGAGGCAAGAGGCAATAAGAATTAGAAGACAATAGGAGAAGATGAAGAAGGGTAAATCCCATACCTGACAGCTTGACTTTAAACATGAAGAATACAGAACTACAGAATAGTTATTCAGCCTGGAAGAGACCTCAGGAAGTTACAGTCCAGTCTCCTTATCAGAGCAGAGTTAGCACTAGGTTGCCATCAGGCAAAAAAGGTTTAAACCGAAATGCACTATCCCCCTTAAAGCAGTTGAATTGGGTATAAAGTTAATGTGCCTCTGGTAAAGTGAACATTTTTTAATTATGTGCATATTGAAGAAGAAAAACAAAGCAGCTGTATAGCTGAATATACATAGAGTGTACATACCTGACCTCTTCCTCTGGACAAGTACACTTAATAAGAAAACTTCTTCAAATTGAATCATGCCTATTTTATGGGTGAGTTTTATACAAGAGTCTTGTCTTCTAAGCACAGGCTGCATTGGTTGCTGTGCAAAATTCCTGAACTCTGAACAGACATTAGTAATAATTTTCACTTAATACTGTGGCAAAACCACATAATCATAAGAAGCAAGAAACAAGTGCAAAAATTCATACGTTATCATTTTTAATTTAGTAATTATTGAATTTTTTCAGAGCAGGCACTACATTGCTTCAAACACAATCAAGTAGCATTGAAATAATGTTGAAAAATAACCTCTTCACCTCAGTACACACACGCGCATATACACAGACATACACAAATTAATTTAGAAAATCTGTACATAGGTATTTTTCAGGAAGCAACTTAAAGAACTGTACCACAAAAAAATTAGTTTCTGTACCTCAACACACTAAAAATTATAATCAGTTTCTCTGAAGATAGGGTTTAAGGACACAAAATGCCATGCAGTAGTATTTTGTAGAAAATGAACTGGTAAATAAATGTATCTATTTGGGGCTTAAAAGAATACACAGAACTCCTTAAATAAAACAAATGCAGATTTATCAGAAATATTTACTGTCCTTGAGCTATGCAGGCCTCAGTTATTTGTGTTAACTGAAGCTTATCCCCTTTGTAGAAAACAAGGAAGTAGAAAGCAAGGAAGTATATGACTGGAGATCCAGGATACTTTATTTCCTATTACTGGCAGCAAAGGTGGTTCAAGAAAGGAGTATCCTTGTTGAATCTGGGTCTGAAAGTCCATCATCTTGATTAGCTGCCTCATAATCACCCACATTATCAGCTAATTCAACGTCTTGATCATCATTACTCTCTGCGCTGTAATCAACTTCTTCAAGAAAGCGAGGCTCATCTTCATCCAAAACGTATGTAGTGGGGCTATAACAAACAAGAAGCTCCATGAATCATGTTAAAAGTATTATTTGGATTAACTAATTCAGACCATCTGCCCTGTCCCTTTCCTGACACACAGTAATCCAAAAATTACCTCAGGAAAGGGGCAGATTACCTGAAATGGGACTGGCTTTTTAGTTGCATGTAAAACAACTGAGAGTCAAACCCATGCTAGTAATGCCTTGAACTAATTAGTCAGTCACATACAACTCATTATCCAAACCTGCCATGACAAATCCGTTACATTAATGGCCCATAAAAACTTAATGTAAATACAGCAGTATCAGAAGTTGCTGAAGAAGAATCCAACTACCTAAAGACACAGCCATTGCTGTAGGGTATAAACAATTTCAATTTTATTGAAACACACACTTTACTGAAAAGCACTGTAACCAATTACTTTATACATATCAGAGACGACAGAACAAGGGGTCATGGTTACACCTACAATTAAGTTCCCACATGAATCACTTAACTTCCGTCACATTCTCACACATTTGCATCCTGGTAAAACTTAAAATTTGTCAAGCATTGGAACTCTGAGGCAATGCACTTAGTGAACTGATGCTCTGCCCACAGAATGGTCTATACCCTTAAAAAATAGCCTCAAAGAACAAGAGGATTAACACCTTTAGTGTTAACTGGAAAAAGGTTAGAATACAACTAACTTTTTTTTTTCCCTCTCACCTCCCTAGAACAGAGGAAGGGATGACAGGGGAGGCAGAAAAGTGTTTTCCAGACCCAGTTTTACTCAGGACATAAAAAGCTATCTGCTTTAAAGCACTAAGTACTCCTAAATATTTCATAAGTATTTTTACATTCATTTTAAGCCAAAAAAAATTTTGTAATGCATTTTGCCTAATAATCAAATCATACAGAACTCATTAAAAAAAAAGAATGTTCTTATTGAGAAATAACATACAGAACTTGTAGAATTATTAGCATATTTGTTTTAATGAATTTTCTCTGAAGATACACAAAACCTAGCTTGGCTGTAGGACTAATCACTGCTTCTTTCTAAAGACCTTTTAGGAGCTCAGCTGCACCACTTGAAATCTGAAATGCTATCTCTATTCAATATTAAAAAAATTCACAGTATTCTTCCTCTACCTGTAACCTCAATGACATGCCACACTGAAGCATTTTGTACTGTTGACAGTTAATACAAACACTGGGAGAAAAATTATTCCCTAGCTTAGGGGGGAAGAAAAATACTTACAATCAAAACTATCTATATCATGGTTTACTAAACAAGCCTATACTGTATTACCTATGTGAAACAGAAAGCTCCATAAAACAAAATACTTTATAATAAGTATACGTACAGGTTATTTAAGCTGTAATTAGGCCAGTAACCCACTGTTGGTTAATGAGGTGGCTGTTTAAAACAAAATAGTTTCCATTTAGGTGTGGCAAAGAGTGAAGAAAATAACCAGGATCTTTACTAAGAAGTCTCTTTCATTTCACATACAGGGAACCTAACATACAATGAGGATACATGCTTTGCATGAAGCACCTGTGGGAGAACCAGCAAAGGAAAAAATTTTTTGTGCATTCATCCTGTGATGCTTTCTACCCTAGGAAGTCACCACCTACAAACAAGTCCTTTAAGGAAAGAGAGAAGTCAGGGAAATAAAAAGTTTAAATGTTTCATTTATTTAAAGAAATAAATTAAAGGGACTTCACCAGATGTATCATATTCTGGCAAGTCCACAGATTTTTTTCAATTTGTGCTTCGATTCACTTACACAGGTACTGATTAATTAATTTTTGTATGCAAGGAATCCACACTTTAGTCGGAAAATAGACTGTGTAATTAACAGGAAATGAAGCCATTAAATCTGAATGTTGACCCAATATTATATAATAATTCTAAACACTGACAGAGAACTACAATGAGCTATGTCAAGGAGAATTATTCTACCAGTGACAATGGGATGCTTAAGGCATTACAGTAATCACTTATAAAAATTCATCTTAGTGAGGTATAATATAGAATAGTAAAGCTCTCAAAAGTTCTATCCACTTTTTTTAGTACGCGTCCTTATTTAGATACTAAACTAACATAGTTGATCCTGTTAAGAGAAAGCAACCCACAAAACCTACCTTATGGGAAAAAACCACAGAACTGGACACACAGGGAGACCACATAGTTCAGGTCTTCAAAGTGTCTTGTCACTTCATATAATAAGTCCTATATTACATCATCTTAAAAAAGTATATTTATTCAATATAATTTTTTATAGTTGTATGCATTTATTTTACCTACTCATGTACATGTAAACATGTAGGCATGCCCTTAACTTCTGAAAATTCAGGCATTATGAACTGTCATAAAAAGCCAACCTGTTTGCTCTAACACATTTCAGACATTTGTTCTGGCACATGTACATCCAGGACTGAGGGATATGTTTCACATTTAAAAAAGCAAAAATCAACATAATAAGTTATTTTCTCTATTCAAGAGAAATACCATTAGAATAAATCAAAGGTTAAAACACATCTTACATAGAAAGCTATATAAACCTTTAAAATAGTCTCTGAAATCTGCTTCGTAATAGTCCTAGCTTTCTACTACCATCCAGAGCAACACACCACAACTTCTCAATTGTGTATTACTCAAAATAAATATTACTATAATATTTGCTAAGGTTATTTTTTCCACTTTCTCTTTCCTAAGTTTTCATTCCTTATAAAACTGTATCCAGACTGTGTCACATACCACTTGCATATTTGCTTTCCCATGAGATGTTGTCCTTTGATGTAGCAAATGTTAGCCTTGAATATTTAACTTTTCAGTAATCTCTGTTTTAAAGGTTAGCCTGAATCTGAGAAGTGTAATTATTATTCCACTGTTTTACTGAGGCTAGATCACAAGAAATATAGAAATCAAATACCTGAAGAAATGTCTTACTGTTTAATCAAATTCTTTATTTGCCTCCCTGCTGCTCCCCACCCTCAGCGTATCTTGTAATGATATATTTTTAGCTGCTGTCATGCTGATTCTATGGGTTTTAATTTCCTAACTTTTCCCTTGGGCTCTTTCTAATTAACTTGCTCAATAATCCTTCTTCCTCTACTCCTACATCTCCTGCTTTTTCTTTTAAAAGGAAACTATTATTTTTCTCTGGTTAGCAGAGCTTGTTTATCCCATACCTACAGTATTGTAATACAAAGGATGTGTGTATTTCCCTTAAGTCATGGGTGTTGAAAGATAATACTATAGAAATACTATATGAAATTCTGAAGTTTTGTGTATCTCACCTAAACAACATCTTATGGGTAAAAAGATTAATTCCTAAATGCCTGACTAATACACCCAATATAATACTATGATCTTCAAGTTTATGAAGAACTTTAAGAATGTCTCTTTCATTTAAAAGAAAGAGATATTCATCACCTGCCACTGAATACACTGAATTTAGGAATTAATACAATAGTTTTCTAAAATGTATTTTAATTATTAATTAAAACATACTTTAGTTATTAAGGTCAGACAGGCACACCCAGCAGTGATAGTGGCAACAGCAGCAGGAGCCATGGCAAGTTCTGGGGCTGAGCACTAGAACAAGCTGGGCAGGGCCTCCACCATCAGAGAAACATGAGTAAGAGCCGAGAGACCCACCAGGAACATCAGCTCTCATGAGTGAGGCTGACATGGTGTGAGTGCTGCCAGCAGGTTTAAATGGCCCCGGAGAGTGTGAGTGACCAGGGTGTGGTCAGGACGTGGCACAGCAGTTCTCCAGTAAGGGCACACAGAAAAGGCCACTTGATTCTGCTTGGGGAGGAAGAGGAAGCAGTCTTCTTCTGTGAAAAATGACATCTAGACATGACAGCTGTCAGACTAAAACCAAGAGAGACCACAACCACCTCGGGTATACGTCTAGACCCAAACAGACTTGCTGAAGACTCAAAGAACTACCCAGACCCACAGCTGCAGGAAACTCTATAATCTGAAAGTCCCCATGGTCTCCGAAGGCAGAGGCAGGTGGCACAGGTGCAAATGTGCCCAGACAGATTGCCACAGCATATGCCACAGCGTGTGTTGCAGCTGAGACAGCCACAACACACAGAGTATCACCACACAATTTCAGAAAGCTTCAGCCCATACAGAGTAACACCATACCACATCAGAAAGCTTCAAGCATCTGCCCTTCTTGTTTTTTGTTTTTTTTGTTTTTTTTTTTTTAGCCCAACCTTTTATACCCTCATGTTCATGCATTGCACCTGTGTGCCCTCTGTTCCCTTTGGTGGTTGGTCAGTGCACCTGGGCACTCCATGTCTCATTGCTGTCAATGCTGCTCACCTGCTTCTCACAGCTGTAGCCCAGTGGGGATAAGGCTCGGCTGCAGCCCCACTCCCAATTACCACAAACTTTATACCTACCACAGATAACCTCCCTTTTGTGTAGGTTGCCATGTTGTGTGAGAAGGCATCATATGATCTGGGAATCCAAGCAGGAAACTGATGCATGGGATCATGCACTGACACAGGCAGAGAGACAGTGCTGCTTTAAGACCTTGGAAACAGAAGGTACATTAGCATCCAACCCTGAGATAGGCTTGGTTGATTTGTAAAGCCAGGGAGACTGGACTCTCATCTCTGCTTGGAGCAAAAGAAAGAGTCTCCCCCTTGCTACCAAATTGCCCCTACATACCAAACATGACACTATGAGGCTGGGAGGAGAAAACTACACAATAAGTAGTCAAGAACAAGAAAAGGACAATGCTACAAAACTGGTACAATCAACCATTCATATGAGAATGAGTGCCACCAAAAGTGCATGAAGCATGGTAATTACTGGAGAATCCTCACTGAGACACACAGAAGCAGCCATTTACTCTCCAGCCTCTCTAGCAAGATTTGCTGCCTGTCAGGGCCACAGTCATCATGTTACAAAGAGGCTACCAAGACTGGTAAAACCAGAGGATTATCAACCACTCCTACTCTTTCATGTAGAGTTGAATGAGGCTGCAACTACGAGATGGTGAAATATCAAAAGGTATTTCATGTCTCTTGGAAAGACACTGAAGGAATCAGGTGCACAGATAGTGTTCTCTCCACACTCGGAGACTAAGGGCAAATCATGCCTTACCTATATGATGGCCTTCTATGATGGAATGACTACAACAGTCAACATGGGAAGATCAGCCTATGTCATCAGCTTAGACTTCTGTAAGGTCTTCAATGTGGTCCCATATGACATGTTTATCTCCAAATCAGAGAGACATGGATTTGATGAGTGGACTGTCTGATACGCAGGGAGTTGCCTGGATGGTGCAGCCAGAGAGCTTTGGTCAAAGGCTCCATGTCCACATGGAGGCTGGTGACAACTGGGGCTCTTCAGTGCTCTGTTGTGGGACCAGTGCCCTTTAAGACCCTCCTCAATGACACAGACAGTGAGGTCAAGTGTTCCTGCAGGAAGTTTGCAGATGACACAAAGGTGAGCAGTGCAGGTGACACAGGAGAAGGACGGGATGCATCCAAATGGACAAGCTTAAGAACTGGGCCCAAGAGAACCTCATGAAGTCCACCAAGTTCAAGTGCAAGGTTCTGTAACTGGGTCAGGGCAATCCCAGACATAAGCACACACTGGGAAGAGAAGTCATTGAGAACAGCCCTGCAAAGCCCTGCGGATGAAAAGCTGGACGAGTCACTAGTGTGAGCTTGCAGCCCAAAAAGCCAACTGTGTCCTGGGCTGCATCCAAAGCAGTGTGGTCAGCAAAGTGAGGGAGGGGATTCTGCCCCCCTGCTCTACTCTGGTGAGATCCCAACTGAAGTGCTGCATCAAACTCTGAGGTCCCCAGCACAAGAAAGATATGGACCCATTTGAGGGAGTTTTGAGGAGGCCACTAAGCTGCACAGAGGGCTGGAGCATCTCTCCTACAAGGACAAGCTGAGAGAGCTAGAGTTCTTCAGCCTGAAGAACAGAAGGCTCCCATGATACCTCACTGTGGTTTTCCAGTACCTA
Source organism: Irena cyanogastra (assembly GCA_013397155.1). Taxonomy (NCBI): domain Eukaryota; kingdom Metazoa; phylum Chordata; class Aves; order Passeriformes; family Irenidae; genus Irena; species Irena cyanogastra. The sequence goes on from VWZV01006578.1 coordinate 150,536, forward strand.
AATAGACTTACAAGAGAGAGGAAGAATGAGTTCTTACACAGTCAGAAAGGGATATGAGAGGAAGTAATGTTATTAAACTAAAAGAGAAGAGATTTTGATTAGATACTATGAAGAAATTATTTACTGTGGGGGTGGTGAGGCACTGGAACAGACTGACCAAAGAACTTGTGGATGATGCATCCCTGGAAGTGTTCAAAGCCAGGCTGGATGGGGCTGTGAGAAACCTCATCTAGTGGGTTGCATCCTTGTCCATGTCAGGGGAAGGGTTTGGAACTAGATGATCTTTAATGTCCCTTGCCATCCAAGCCATGCTATGACTCTATTATTTTTTAAAACAATAATACCTTACCATGTGTTTTTCATTTACATTAATGTTCCAAACATATTAAAATTTAATAAACCTTTTCACTAACACAGTATATTTTTTTCAAAATAATATTTTAATTGTCCCATAAAAGATATACTTGGATTTTTCATTATCCACAAGACTCAATTACAGAAAAATTAATCCACAAAGTAGACATAACCATTACCAATTTGAACCCCATGGAGATCAGCAGTTTTTTGACACTACAGGGAATGTGTATACATTTTACAACTTTGGAACAAAAAATTAAAAAATATTCCTGTCAAAGTATGGAGAGTTGCAGCTACCTGGGGAGTTGGGCAAGGAAGGAGAGAGAATTCTGAAGTACTAATGATTTATTTTAAAACTGCATTGTTATGGGAGGAAAAAAAAATCTTAGATGAGAAACACAGTTACGAAGTATCACAAAGGAATTGTATCTCCATACTTTCCCTTCTAATTTCTCTTTACTGTCTATATTCTCTTCTGGAGATTAGCAATCCTGTTGCAGGAGGCAACATCACAGATGCAAATACAAGTGCTGTCCAGTTCAGCTGCTCTTAACCTATGTGTTTTTTAAAGTAATAAGAATACTTTCTTGAGAGAATTTCCAAGGCTAAAGGGGAGAATGTATCCAACTCTTTTCCAAACTATAAAAAGCTGGACATCCAAATGCTCTTTAATTATTATTTTAAAATATCTTCACATTTAGAGGTACAAAATTTTACTCCACAGCTTAATCACAAGTAACATCAGCACCATCTTAGTGTTCTCACCCCGAAATATATTTTACAAAATTCAAAACTGAATCGAATCAGTTGGGATTCATCCATCATTTACTGTGGCCCATAGCAGTATTTGGATCATACCATCAAGAGTAGAAGAAAACTTAAAGAATGGTATGAAGAATATATAAGCAGTTCATCACGTGTTTTGAGTTTTTTTTATTATTCGGGGCTTTTTTCCTTGATTACTAGTTTCCTTATTTTGCCCTAGGGAAGACAAACAGTACTCTGATACTACACTCTACAAAATTAAAAGCAATCACTTTCACTGAAGCCAGACGAAGGACCTGGTGCGTGGGTACTGCTACCAGGCCCACAAGTGGAATTCTGAATCTGATTTTTAATAGCTTTTTCTTCCAACAATCAGAATGGGATAGACTGGACAAAAGCTGCAGCATAAGATGCCTTCTTTTTAACAAAGCTATACTCCTAAGGTACTGGAAGAAAGGCCAAGAAAAGCTCCAACCCTGCAGAAAAGTAAGAAGGAAAAAACATTCACTCCTAGATGAACATGATTAGGAGTATACAAATGTCTGGGCAAAGTTTAAGAGGGAGTGAAATAAAATAGGACAAACCCAGTTTCTATCTGACAGCCTAGACAGAAATCCCTTGTAAGACTTTGTACACACTCCCACTGCATATACCCCTCACTCTTTGCCTTACCAGTCTGATGTTTTTTCTCAAGAATAAGACTAAGTGCAGGAAATGGATTTTTCATCAATTTTTTCCCTTCCCACAGCTCCTTTTGGCTGTCTGCTTTTTCTACCATTTTCAAGACATGCTGGGTCCCAAAGCTCAGTCTGTTTCTCTGCTATAATTAAATCAAATTAACAAACACAACCACACTGTGTTCTAGAACACACCAATGAGCCTCAAAAGAATCATTGAAATGAACCAGAATTTCCAAAAAGTGGTCAAGTTTTTGAGAAGAGGTTAAGTCTAGTAAGACATAGCAGTTGTGACTGCAGTCATATGTTTTTGTTTCATTGCATATAGACCCTATCAAACCTGTCAACACGACAACTATAATTCTCAATACAAGACCAGTATTACATTTAGTCTAATCTTTTCCACTTGGAACTGGGATGAAAACACTGTCAAATGGGTTGGAAATAATTAAAGAAAAATTAAGTGTTTTATTCACCACATAAAAGGTTAAAGTTCACTGCCACAGGGAAATAAATCTACTTATTGCTTTATTTTTCTTGTTTCAGACATGGTTCAAAATGAACTCATGCATATTCAGCCTATGTGTAATGAAATACTGGCAATATATTCTAAAGTATTAACACATACTTGATCATTTTAATTACCTGGAAAACCAAAAAGAATTTGAGAAACTCTCAAAATTATTTTCAAAAAATAAAATCAGTGCTTCTGTGTTTAAACTTGCCTGCTTAGTCTCGAAAGCATTAAAACTGTGCTTGGGTAAAAAGTAATACCAGTAACATCCGAAAATACAGGAAATGACCACAATCTTAGTAATTGCTCTAGTCTAACCCTACAGGAATGTTACAGCTGTGTAAAAATATTCTGTTTTATACTTCCTATTGATGAACTTTTTACCTGCTTTTTCTGTAGGTAGCTTTTCATTTGTCTCTAATGGTAAGTAAAAAGCAGCAAATCATGTGAGTATAAAGAAAGTATAAGCAGTTCTTTCCTTGTAATAGAACAGTGAGGATTGAAGTTTGGGTATATAAAACAAGAAACTGTATGACTATATTCTCACCCATGACTGCCTCCGAAGAGGAATAGAAATCAGTTTTATAAACTTTGCTTGACAGAGGTTCTTTGTATATTTCTACCACTCAAGTGAATAATTGTCCTGGGTTGGCTATACGATGCCTTTATCCCCAGTCGCCTGCTCTGTTTAGGCTGGATAATAAGTGTTGCACCTTTAAGATTTGTTCCGAGAG
>VWZV01006578.1:153830-174872 GCA_013397155.1 Irena cyanogastra
AAATTTTGGCTCTGAACCAGAATTTAAAAAAAAGATTTCTTAAAATATGGCCTAAAAACTCTGCTTCTGAACCTCCGGCAACAAAAGAAAGAGACCACCTCTTAATTTCACCTATGCCAGTATTGATCCCTTTGGCAAAGAATAAAAGTAGATAATGTGCAAACTTAAATATTATATGGCACTTTCATTGCTAATAGTGGAGGTTCTGTGAACAAAATTGTAATTTCTTATTTATCATAGAATCACAGAATGACTTGGGTTGGAAGGGACCTTAACAATCATCTAGTTCCAACCCCACTGCTGTGGGCAGGGACATCAGATTGCTCAGAAACCCACGTACAAATATACAACACGTTTCAGTCTTAATGCCATATTTTAAATTAAGTAATTTGAATTCACACATTCCGTTTTTCCATCACAGATTCTCACAGAGTTATACAGTATTGCTAGGTGAACACTGAGAGCAATGTACCTATTTTCTCACCTCATGCTGCGTATTTTTCTGTTTTATGTTTTAGTGTTCATAGATTTACATTTAATGACTTCAAGAAATAAAGGACTTAAAAAAATTAAACAGATGTTAACAGATTCCTCCAATAAACTTAAACATTTTTTATGTCAATGTTCCATATAGATTACGAATATTAACTCTTACATGCACAGAATCTGATTTTTTTCCCACTCTCCTAATTTCTTTAGTGCAGGAGCAGTTGGTTATCACCTTTCACCATCTGCAGCTGTGAAACATCCAAAGGTCATGTTAGGGGAAGGCATTTAAAAAAAAATTCTAGGTATAAATTTACTTTTAATGCACTGAATGAAGTTATTTAATCATCTCTCTCCAATATAAAATTTCATCTTCCAGTACAATTATTTCTGTGATTTTCATGACCTAGTCTTTTGGATGGAACTGAACCTGCTGGCTTTTTTTAAGTTCCAGTTACTTAATACTTAATAGTTTCTTTCTTCACAAATTAGGATTAGAAATATTTCCACATAGAATCTCAGTAATAGTAGGCTTATTATGATGAGCCTAATGTTATAATTTACCTGTGCTCATATGTAGCCAACAACATTATGTTTATGCAGGACTAAGTCTTTTATCAATGCTCTCTGAAAATGCAGGCTAAAACAGTCCCTGTGCCACTCATTTCCCAGCAATGAAATGTAAATCAAGTCAGAGGCAGTTTTCCCCTGCCCCAGCATGGTTGTACTTCACATGCAATCAATTTTCATACATAATAATTTTCTAGAGCTAGCTGGATCAATGAAGTATTGTAGCTGGTAAAGGAAGTTCAAACTATGTATCTCCATTCATATACCAGGATTTGCCTTATTTTGTAACATTAAAACAAGCTATGTGTTTCCATTTGTTTCTTTTCTCATCTAGCATTACTGAAGTTTGCTATCAAACATAAGGCAAACATGACATTCACCCTTTTTTATCCCATTCTGATACTAAAGTGGTTTTGATGTGTCTTTAGCTTTCCAGCAGATACTAAGGGGGGTGACTTGTGTATGATATGACATTCCTCAATTCAATAGATGCTCTCATATGGAAAATCCACCATAAGTAACATTAAAATGCAGAAATCCAACACGTAACTTTTTTTCCAAAGAATAGCCACTATCTACCTGTGAACTAGGATGCTAACTCCTAAGACACAATAGAAGATTGAGATCCCATGCCTGAAGCAGCCAGTAATATAAAGTTACGTGGAAATCTGGGGCTGTTTTTCAATACCCTCATGGATTAACTGCTCACAACCACATCTTGATTCAAAATGCTGTAACTGAAGTTTAATATTTCAAAGAGACATATTTATGCTGAAGCTTTAGTTTAATAAAATTAATAGTGATACAACACTTAAGAATGGGTAAAATATTATAATCTTGTTAACATGTAATTGTAGCTGCAAATGAAAAAATAGCATGATAAATAGGTGTAACATGTAGACACAATTTCCAAGTTAAGCATGCTGCACATGAGGAACATGCACATGGACATGTGCTGGCTGAAAGGCTATCATTTAGAGGCCATCCACAATAGCTGTCAAGTGAAACTGCTTAACAGCCAGCCTGTATTTATGGAAGAATTACTATTTACAAAATTATTAAAGCATATGTTGTGGTCTAGGAACAGTATTCTCCAATTCAGTACTCCCGCAAAACCATGTGCCACTTCCCCTGCCTGCCAGCTGGAGGGACAAAAGCCAGAGATCACAAAAGGTTGAGATCAGAACAAGTTACTGAAAACAGCAATGGGATAAGAAAGTGAAGAGTAATAGCAACAATATTAATAACAAAAGATGCAGGAAAATAAATGATCCACAGAGAAGGCCCCCAACAATAAACAATACCAGACTGCTCTGTCTGCCGTGTTTTCTCCACTGTGAGGAACTCCTTATTACCTGAAGAGTCTCTTCCCCCTGTGCCTGACAGTGATGTGAGGTGGTATAGATTAACATCCCCCCTAGCTAGTGCAAAAATTAAACTTGCTCTGGATGAAACCAGGATGGCATTTATGACAGAAATGCCAAGGGAACAGGATCTTGGCCGCTTAAATTCTGAGAGAGACAAATGCAACTAATTTGTGATTTTTAGAAGCCTGTATTCTAATCGCCTACCCTAGCACTCAAATTTGAAGTGCCCAAAACACCAGCATTCAGTACCTTTTGAGAAAAGACTTGAAGACTTTTCCCCCTTCTCACAAAATGGCTGAGCTTGGAAGAGACCTCAGGAGGTCATTTTGTCCAACACCCCTGTTCTAGTGGGCCACCTACAGCAGTTTGCTGAGGACCACATCAATACAGCTTTCAAATATCCCCTGGATTAAGACTCTATATCCTCCATGGGAAGCTTGTTCCACTGCTTGAGCATTCTCAAAACAAACATATAGAAATATAAATATAAATATGTGTAACTATTTGTCATTACTCATTGCCTCCACCAAGACTCTCCAGAACCAGATGCTGCTCGCTTGCTCCACCCCTTCCCCGTCTCCTCCCCCCTCTGGGAATGGAGTTAAGAACTGGAGGAACAAAGGTAAAAATTACAAGTTGAGATAACAATTTACTGGAAGCAGCAATGAGAGAAGAAAGGAAGAGTAACAGCGACAACAACATTAATAACAAAAGGTAAAAAACACAGTGGAATTATTTACATAGAAAGTGCAACAATACCAGACTCCTCACCTGCCACAGTTTTTCTCCCCATAGCCTGACCAGAAATGAGGGAGTCTCTTACTCCAGTCAGCCCCTCCCAAGTGAGGAGATGGTATCAAATAACAGTAGAGTCTGGCCAGGCCCCTTTCTGTTTACAGTAAAAAATTAACCCTGGCCAAACCTAAGGCACCTTTCTATGTATATAATGGTTAATGCAATTTCCTCTATAGTTTGTGCTCTTAGCCCATCAGCAGATACCACTGGAAAGAGCCTGGCTCTCTACCTTCTTTACAGCCTCCGCTCAGGTATTTATATACATTGAAAATGCAGGCCTTTTGAGCCTTCTCTACTCCAGACTAAGCCCCTGTTCTCCCAGCATTACCATCTGTGGGAGGAACATCAGTCCCTTCACCATCTTAGGAGTTCCTCACTGGATTATCTCCAGCACATCCATGACACTCTTGTACTGAACAACACAACCCTCCAGGTGTGAAGGCCTTGTCAGTGCTGAGGAGAGGGGAAGGATCACATGTTGACTACTCATGAACACCTCCTCCTCAAGTAGCAGGAAACACTTTCCAGGATTAGTTGATTACCTTATCAGGGATCACTGACCAGCCTATAACTCAGGGTGAGACTGACCAGCCTGTAATTCCCAGGATCCTCCTCCCTGTTCTTCCTGAAGACAGGCAGGACATCTGATTTCCTTCAAAAGCACCTGTCCCAACCACTGTGATCCTTCAAAAATTATTAAGTGTCTCACAGTGACATCAGTGTGCCCCCTTAGTACTTGCAGGTGCATCTTCTCAGGACCTTTGGACTTAGGTAAGATTAGCTTGCTTAAGTATTCTCCAGCCCGTTCCTCTCCCACCACGGGTAGGCCTTCCTTGCTCCAATCCTTCCCCAGTGTCTGGGTCCTTAGCATACCAAAGCCGATCTTTCTATAAACACTAAGACGAAGAAGGCAGGCAGTACCTCAGCCTTTTACACGTCCTGTGCCACCAGGGCTCCTGCCCCATTCACCTGTAGGCCCATATTTCCCCTAGAATTTCTCTTTAGTACTTACACACTTACAGAAGTTCTTCTTTGGTTATCCCAAACCCACTTTCTGACACTATCTTTTCCAGGAATCACTAACTCAGCTTTAACCAAGCACAAAACTTGTTCCCACAGTAAAAATTCAGTAGTTACAAACATCCTGACTTTCAACTAGTGGGCAAATTATACTGAGGGCATCCAACCATTATTGGAGCCAGCATATCACCGCTACTATTCATACGGTTTTAGCCACTTTCCTAAGACATCCTCCTATTGTACTCCTATTGTTCTTATCACCTTTTAGCTTATGCTTTGCTTTTCATTATTATCTGTAAGTGGTACAGTTTCTCTCAATTGCAGTTTCTCAACATTGCAGTAACACTGATGGGTCTGAATGAGGGAAATAAACATTATTTCCCTGTCACAGGGTGTCACAGATGCCCTCCCATAGCTCTGCTAGGTTTCCATGGTCTACAGACAAATTGCTTATTAATCTTACATCCAATGTAAGTCTTACTGTCAAATACTTCTTTGCTTCAACTGTCCAAAAGCAGTAACAAATTTCATTTTTCCCCAAATTTCCACTCTATTGCCTTAGCTAAACTGGGGCTACAGACAACATTTGTAGAAATATTATACTATGTAAATCTTACTCCTTTCCAATGAACTTTTTTTTTCAAGTCTGGAACTCAGCTTTGTTAGTCTGTCAACCACATTTTTAGAAAAATTTGCTTGTACATTCGAAATCACTTATTTTCTGTCCATCAATATTTACCATGTAAATGTGGATACTGCAGTGATGGATTACATTAATGGAAAAATGCAACATATGCATACATTTGCAAGCCTATCTACAGCTTTAAGGACCAACAACTTATTAACTTGGCTACTGAGCATATAAATTTCTTTTGTGACTCAAACTATTTCATATGTTTTAAATTCTTCAAGTCTTGTTATATATCTCCACCAGAGGAGAAACAAGAAAAAGAAAGTTAGGAAGAAATACTTACAGTTTTTACTGATTTGACTCACATACTTTAAGTCTGTTTAAACACATTTTAAATACCACAGCAAGTAAAAAAAAAAAAAAAAGGAAAAAAACCCCCACTTTGAAAGAGATAATTGAGACCTAAGACCTACTACTGGATTTTATGGCCTTAATAACTCCCCAATGACATTAAAATTGCTAGTGTTTATCCCAGCAGCAAATGTGACATATAGTCTGTCTGTATTGTATTCTTTCAAACTTTGAGGCAACTGAATTAACACAATAGGTCTCCAACATATTTAGAGTATTGTTACAGTAACAGATCACAACACATCAGTGTTATTTTTGATGAGTGGAAGAACATTTTTGAAAGAATCTTTATATCACTTGAGAAACTGCAAATTTTTCCCCAAAAGAAAAAGTGAATACAATAAAAGTGTACTACCTTGTCACTTTACAGCTTGACTCAGTCAGCTCATTTTCAATATCCAACAGACTAGAAGGCAGATTGTGTTCCAAAGGTGAGGACATTCTTTTTAAACGCAGCAAGCCAAGACAGAACTTTGCTCCCATTTCCTCCAGTTCTCTTGTACCTATCTGCAATCCCTAATTTGAAAATAAGATTTAAAAATACAAAATAGGTACAGGCAGATGGACCCACACATACTGCAGAATAGCTCTTTAGGTTAATAGTTTTTTACTTTATTTAATATATTCTCTTGCTTTAAAAACAAAACAAATCAGAATTGTAGAATAAACACTTAAGAGTATCAGAGAAGACTCAGGAATACCTACATGATTCTTCCAAGGCTGAACAGACACATCTACACTTTTTGGAGCTTCCTAGTCTACACTTCTAGCATCCCAATATTAACAAATCTTTTCCTAGTAGCATTGGAAGAGAGACAATGCCTAGATTATTAAGTATAAATTATTTTTAAATAAGAATTTAAAATACAAGATTCCTCAACATAAAGGAGGAATCAAACAGAATTTTTTTTTCCATCAAACAGAATTTTAAAAAGTAGAGAATTAATATCATATCTGTGATCAAGTTCATTGCTATGTTTTGACACATAGGTGAGACTATCTAAGGAAGCAGTTACTCCATGAGATAGATGTCTCTTCCCCGCCTATAAGTTACAGCCTACATGTGTCATTCACATATTTAGTAAATAACAAACAAATTCTCAAAAGCCTCTTTTCTAACTTGAATTACATAGCCAGGCATTTTCCTCTGCAAAGACTATTTAGAAGGTAGAACTTATGCAATGCTCTCCAAGTTCATATATCTGATAAATCCTCCCATCAGGTAATTCTACACTTTTAATTTAGCCAGAAGTGCAGTATATAGGGACATAACCTCTGACCTCAACTACTTTATGAAAAGAGCATAATCTAGACTGAGCCTCAAAAGTTATGTAATTGGCTAGTACAAACTGTATATACACTAGCACATTTTGTGTACAGGTCAATTCCCCCCTTTGCAATTTCTCTGTCTCTGGAGGATTTAAAAGGACTTTACCTTGGACCTTCTTAACCCCTTAACGCACAGATTAGTTAAAAAGAAGCTTTGACAAAATAAACCAGGAAACAGAAGAGCCAGGAATTGGTGGTAAGGTAAGTCATCAAGTAAGAAAGAAGCAAAAAAGAATGAAGCAGGAATTTTTTTACCAAATGCTAGGAAAAAAACACACAAGCTTTGTACATGTAGCCACACTGATACTGGATTTTAAAATGCAAGGTTTAAAAGAAAATATGTTGCTACAGAAATGGTACAGCCCAGACATTCTCCATGTGCTGTTTTGAACATACTTAATAGAAGAAAAGTTTGATTTTCTTCTGAGTTGTTTTTTTGCCTTGGTAGTACTCATAAACAAGGTGCTTTTTAGTAACAAGAAAGATAAAGCCATATCCATGGTTCTGAACAGTGCCATTCTCCAGCCAAATGGTACTGAAACCTGTTAGCAGTGAACAAGAGTTGAATAAATTTGAGTATTATTCTTAATAATAATACTACTTACCTCTATTATAATGCTTTTGTGCTGTAGGTTTCAAAGCACTTATTAATAAAGGAAGAATTATCCTCACTGTACTGATGGAGAAATGGAGGCAGAGAGGGTTGAAGCGATTTGCACAGTGTCTCACAGCATGTCACTGACCCCGCTGGGAACAGAAATCAGTTCTCCTCACTCAGTGCAGTACCTTATCCACAGAGGCCAATTTTTTGGCTTTGTTTTGTATTTGTTTGCACATCATTAACTTTCGAAGACCCCAATCATAGCTGGGGCTCCACTATGCTAATCACAGGAAGACACAGTCCCTGCCCCAAAGAGATTAAAATAACATTAAGGTCAAGAGGCAACAAGTATGTAGAAGAGGAAGGAGAAAGGTAACAGTAATCTCACTGTTACACAGGTTACTAATGTGCACAACTTGATGGTTCAGAAATTTTTCCAGTTATCATCTGCATTTGTTGCTGGAGAATTTATCGTTAGTTGGCAGGTTCCTTATAGAGAGGCTATGTCTAACAGGAGCGTCTCTTAAGTTGAAAAAGGACAAGAGCACAGCATGAAGGAAAGTGCAAAGACAATTGTTATAAACAGCATGCGCATGTTCCGTGGCTGCTATTTTTAGCACAGCAGAAAGAGGATGTAACTAAAGAGAAACCTAAATGGATCTGATTGGAGGTGGATAACTGGGAAACATCTGAAGGATAAATTTTGAACTTACTACACTGAAGGGTCTGCACAATTGTGGTAAAAGCCTCATGCCAAATCTTGGTTTGCTTCTTTCATTTCTTTTAACCATAAGAGAGAATGTACACCTCACAAAAATACCAAATTCCTTAATTGATTCTTCCATCAGCCAAACCTATTCATTTCCACGAAACAAGATCCAAAGTCTGGTTCAGGAAGCCATCATCATCATCATCAGTTGCCCTTACTAAGGGACCTGAGGTCAAGTTCATTTTCACTGAAGCCTTGATTATACTCCTTTTCTTTATCTTCTAATGATCTTCAACTGTTGTTCTAGTACCTTTAACTGAGGCCTATTAAAGTTACTTACATGCTACAGGCATTGCTTTTTAGCTCAAGCCATCTCAACGTAGCTGCTTTTTCTTTTAAACTAAATTTAATTTCTTTTTCTCTACATCTTATACAACTGTCTTTCTTCTAGACAGCAAAATTTTAGATGGAGGGTTGAAGTCTTCCTTACTAAGCACGTCATGAAGGTATCTTCATATCAATAGAATATCTCAGTGATTAAATTTGACACTTGAAAGCAAAGATACAAAACAAAGGCACAGCAGACTATGACCTCAAGTGGAGAAGAATTCCTATAAAATGTACTTAATAAAAGGAAAACAGCCACATAAAGATTTGGAGAAGTCAACTGGACAGTAAAATATCATGTAGATCTTCTGATTTCTTATTCAGCAGAGGTTACAAAGACAATAATTTCTGAGAACTCAAATGGCAAAAAATCGTGGTTACTGAGAAATTTGTTAACCAAATCTTTATCTCCTGAGATCTTCTCTTTATGTGTGTCATAAGATTGCCAAATAAAAAAATCTTTTCGATTAACTTAGAAGTCAAGCAATACTTCAAGATATATTAATCTTCAATCACCAAAGACATTGATTTCTGTTTTCAGGTGGCATGAATCATTGAAGACATTGTTCTTTTGTCTGGCATCTTAATTATGTTTTGTAGTAGATCCTGGAGAATCCTTTTTACCTGAAAGTTTGTTTTTCCACATCTTGAATCACAGATGACTGATGTATATTTGCAGCACTTATTGTCAACAGACTACAAAGATTCCATGTGACCAGCACAAAAGAAATTGCTTCCAGAGACAACTCTGTCACCAGAAATCCTAAACTGAGGTAAGAATACCTTCAGCTCAACAGCTTCCTGGCAGGAAATACTCTAGATTCATCATTGTCCAAGTAAAATAAACTAGAATAAAAAGAAAAATTATGTTCAACTTTGGCAAAGACTCAGTATTTCTTCCACAAAGAACCAAATTGTTAAGTAACCCTCTTTATGCTTTGAAAAAAAATCAGCAAGGATGCCAAACCAGAATGAGACTAGTAAAGTGCTTCAGACCTTTATGTTTCCATCCCTCAGATCTGAACTTTCATGTCCTTTTGGATGGGAAATAAGAAAGAAGGGAATTTCTATAGTTCAACTCCTCTCTGTTTTGAAATAACACATTATGGCATATGTAATCTAATTTATACCGTAAGTTTATTGACAGACTTACTGGCCCTACTCCTTCCACAAAATAAACCAAACAATACAACAAAAGCCTCCCCCCAAGCCCCTGAGCTTTTGATCCTTTTTGATCTCTTTCATCTTCTCACTGGAGAAATGCAGCTCTTTGCTTAAGTCCAGTCATCTTGACTTTTTAGATATATTTTCTTTTATCATAGTGAAGAAAAAATTAAGGATCTTCCTGTATGTGCAGAGGATGACTAAGAGCTCACAAATTGCTTTACTCCATAAAATGAATGGCAGAACAGTAATTTAGTCTCATTAGTTAGTTTATATGACATAAAAGAATGCTCTTCCATTGAGTAAGCGATTCTTCTACAAAATTCAGCCATTTTTCCGTTCCTTACTGAAGAATAGCTTTGGAGGTTTAAGCATCTTGAAAGTTTGTCCACAAAGCTTCTTCAATTCACTTTTCTTAAGCACCTCCTGTAGCAACACTGCTAAAGCCATGAGGGTATGTGTCTAAGAATATTTTCAAAATTTCAAAATAAGCAAATTGAATGAGTTATCTTTTTTTAAAGCTCTATAATGATGTCATCTGAGGAATATTCTGACAACAGCAGAAATGCATCTGCTGTTAATTGACAAAATGCAGTACTTACAGGCCCACTGAAATTCTTGACAAAATATCTGTCTTCCTACTGTCTAGGGATACAAGCACAGATGTTGGAGCATACATTAATATACTAAATATATCTCGTTTAACTCATTTTTTTGTTTCTGTCCCACCCAGCCTTCTGATCCTCTTTCTGTCAAGCACCTTATTTGAGGCTTGTGTTCATTTTCTTGATTAGCATTCCTAAACTCAACTTTCAAGCAGAGGAAATCCACTTCTTCCATGCATGCTGTCTAGTAGTGAGACACTACCAACAGGGTCACCTTTTGTTTTCAGATATGCAGCCCTGTTAACACTTTTCAAGTAGAGAAAATGAAAACAAACTTTAAGTCAAGAAGCCACACAACTATGTGAGTTCAGAGATTAGGTGTAATTTGTAGTGCTGATAACCTGATATGGAAGTGGTTTGATTTGTATGCCTGTTTCCCCAGCTATATGGGAAAATTCTGTAAGGGACACTGCTAAATATCTCTTGAAGAACCATGATCTACCATAGTGAAGTCTGAAATTGGCATATGTAAAGGAAATTTTTATTATAGTATTGGCATTTACTACTATCCAATCCTAATAATCTGTTGGGCAGAACAGTTCTGGGTTTTTTGAACTACATGCATACACGTGTTACAAGGAATGATTAATATTAATCTTGTTAAAGCAGTCCATAAGCATAACTGCTATGCTACCTACAAAGTTGAAATTGTATCATTTCATCCTAACATTAGCCTACCCTGACCTTAAAAAGGTTTCAGAAGCTTAAAGCAAGCAAGAATTGAGCAAGCAGAGTTACAGAAGATGCAAAGAGAAGAAATTAAAAAGTAAGAAATATTAACTGATGTATCCTCTTACTTTATACTTGCCCTGGTCACATCCACATAACGTGCTTTCCATTGTGTAGCTCCTTTGTACTCCTATCTCTCTCCAGACAACAACTCGTGCTGTAGATTCCTTGGACTTTTCCACTACAAAGCTGCAGCTGCCCATGCAGAATGCGGGGGCAGTATGACTCAGGATCTTGGGGAGTGCCTGCAGGAGTGCAATTTGAAAAAAAACAGTGATTCTCTTATTCCCCATATGGATGGAGGTGAAAAGGAACCATGTAATCACAAACCGTTACCAGAAAATTTGGTGCAGTTTGCATTTAAAAAGCAAGAAAGAAACAATTCTCCATCTTGAGTTTTCAAAACTCAGTGTGTTCAAGCGACAGTGTCTTCAGGCCTTTTCCTAGTTTTTAAAATCCTTTTTTTCAGGTTCAGTCACTAAAATTGTTAGTCATGCAAATAAGGATCAGGATACAAGAGAATTCTTCAGCTGATCACCTTCCCTTCAAACTCACCAAGCTAAGTTTGCTCAAATTAAGTGTACCACATACTTCACCTAAGTATTTAATTCAACTGCAGACTTTCAGAAATCCCATTTACAGACCTAACAAAAGCAGTATTTTATTAACTCATAAAATTCATTTGTATTCAGTAAAGCACTAGGTGCATATTTCACTTCAAGCATGTGAATCAAAATTCAGTTCTGTTTACATGACAGCTTCAGTGAAAAGGTCATGCAAATATATATATTTGACTACTGCTAAATGACTAGTCTTTCCAGTTTTTATTTGTGTCAGCTAAGACAAAACACATGACTGCTTTAAATTTATTATTTCAGTAGTAATACACAGCCTATTAGTATAAGCTTGCCCAAACATTTCAGCCCACCTTTCTGAAAATGAAAGGCTTTTTCCAAGAGCCCTTATTGACTGCTGTCTTTTGTGCACTACAACAGTGCACGCTGAACTGACAAAACCCCACATAAATGTGTTAGAGCAGCAGACATGAGTGGCATCCGGCTCAACATCCAGGAAACCACACAAGAAAATCAAGAAGCCACAGATTTTTTTTTTTTTTGTGAAGGAGATTTACAAAGAAAAACATCAGAAAGCATCTGTACTCATTTACACTCAAGGATGCATCACAAGTGTTTTAACATGCATTCACATGCTTTTGAAGCTTAACTCTGGATCTTTTAAAAAAACACAGGGCCTGGATGCCCATAGGTCACACAGGTTTGCAGTCCCCATGAGGCGGCAGGGAGTCCCACAGAAGAAATAGGTAACACTCCAAGAAACAAGTAATTCTCTAAATTTTTGACATTTTTGAAAGCTTATACAATGCAGAGGATGTGTTTGTGCAAGTTTATTATATATACCTAATTAGGAGCACATCTTAGTTACACATCTTTATATAAAGCAATAAATAAAAAGGAATCTTGCATATTTCCATATACAAAAATAAGTATTTTTCAGAACAATTCGGTTTCTTTTTTGCCTTGTCACCAGAATATTGTTTGCCATGCCTCAATGACTTGTTTTTTAATCTGGTAATTATAAATGCACAGAAGCATATTTTCCATCTGTTTTCTATAAAAATAATTTGAAACACAAAAAAAGTAAATATTGGCATAAAGAAATTTTAAAAAAGCACCCTAGGTATAATGTTTTAAGGTTCATGAAGTACACTCACAAACTAAAAAGAAGTGATTTTAAATAATCTGCTTATGCTATAGAGTCATTATTTACATAGGATAGGATCAGGATACTATTCAAAAAGTATGTTCCAAACCCATGCCAAATAAAAGGTACAAATGTCAAACTCACCCTGTAAGCAGGGTCTTCCATCAGATCACAAGAAGCAGCATTAACACTTGTATGCCACATTGTCTCTTTGATGCTGCAGCCATACATAAATACATTCTTTTTACGAGAATGACCATGATAATCACAGTAGACCTATAATAAATCATTTGGCAAAATAAACCCGAGGCATATGGAATTAACATTTTATGGACATAATAGAAAGACTTTTTTTTTTTTGTTTGTACTGTTGAACATTCCAAAGAATTAGGAAATACAATGCCTTATATAATTGACTCTTACATTAAGACAAAAAGTGTGTGATTCATCTAAGGAAGGTTTAACCTTCTAGCCTAGCAAATGTAACAGATTTACATCTACAGGTTTGCAGAAGACCAGTTCTCCAAGTCAAATTTAAGTGTGACATGGTTTACAAGACCATATCAAAGTGCTCAATTTATAGGCGAGCTACATAGACAAAGTTTAAAAGATTTAGAATTGCTTACACACTCATACTTACCAAAGGCAAACGTTTTACAGCAGCCAGATATTGCAGTAACCCTTTAGCATGGTAAATAGTGGGATGCAGATCTGGATTTGGATTTTGCCACTGTCTGTTTAAATCTTCTCCACTTAAAGAGCAACGGTGGCTATTGTGGGGGGGGTGGAAAAACGCATGATGTAGTCTGTATTATCATACTTTTAAATAAGCCTCCCCCCCACCTCAAGTTTTCCTCATCAACACTGCTTCTTTGGAAGGAGTCTGGCGAGAAACAAACTTCAATTTTCTAACATCCCAAATAATAGAAATGTTTGGGTGTTTTAATCTATATTACAGAAAATCTAAAAATAAATTAGAAGTAGCCTCTTATGTAAAGCCAACGGTAATATTACTTATTTGCTGCTGAAACTGAAGACTCGCAATTCTATCCAAATTCTAGTTCAAAATCAGTAATTTCATATATATGTTATCTTCACAATTTTGGTGTCTTCTGTAATTTAAAGACTAATGTCAACTAGAAATCTAATTCTTGAAATGTGATGTTGTTTGGAGACAAGGAGCTGTGAGAAAAACAAGGACAAAAAACCCCCAAACACCCCAGCAAACAAAAAGATCATCCTTGTATTCAGTCAGCTATCAGCAAGAACTCTTAAACTTGCAAGATTTCATGATCATGCAGTCATCTTCACTACATTTACCTTTAGACTGTGTCTGCTGGGACAGCTTTCTTAATTGTCCCTGTATCCTGAATTAATTACATGTATTCTAGTATGCTTATTCTTTTACATACATAAAGAAAGGTTCTTCTGAAATCTGTATTTAGTTTTATTTTTATTATTTTGTTCACAAAACATTTTAAAATAGTACCTAGATGAATAAAAACTGTAGATTCACCATAGCAAAATTTTCATTTCATATTAATTCCCTGCAACCAAGTAAATGTAGACTGCTCAATGTTTACTCATAGCAGTTTCAACAGCTTCTGAAATATCCCTGAAATTTATTAAGAAAAGTGTAGCAATTGAAGTAACTACTATTAATAACTTCAATCAAACCAGGATACTCTCTTACCCTTTCTCTTGTACAGCTATTAACTTCCCACCTTTTAAAAAAATTATGTAAAAGGCTTTCTCAAATATAAGGCACTTTTTTTTCATGTAGACTATGAACTTGTTTAGCTTTTCCTAAATGCAGGTGTGGTCTCATATAACACTCTTACACAAATCCAAGACAGAGAGACAATTAAAACATCATGTCAAATCACATAGGAATGATTATCATCCATGAACAATTGGAAATATTTTTATAAAACTGAAATTTGTGAAGGAATGTAACTGCCTTTTAAGAAGCCAAAAATCCTAGCAATATTGCAAGTGTCTGTTGCTTTTTTATCACATTACGCATTGCATTTGTACCTTTGCAGGATTAGTTTAGATTATTTATTTTTAAATACTGATGCAAAGAGTTAGAGTACGGGTTATATATTTGTGAATAAATATATGCTTACTTTCCATTGATGACACCATCTGGATTGAGCATGGGAATAATTTTGAAAATATAAGATTCCCGTAAAGACTGGGCATTTGGACTACTGCCCATAAGGTATTCCAGTGTTCCCTTCATAACCCAGCTTGCATTAGTCTCTCCGGGATGTACACGAGCAGACAGGAATATGTAAGGACGATTCCCTAAAAGAGATATCCACAGAAATTTCAAAATATGATTTAAGCTAAGTAAACAGTTTGTTGATTGGAAAAAGAGCCAACAGCCCACTGCATTTATAACAATGCAAAAAAAAATTTGTACATTGATTATTACTGAGTACGGCTATTACAGATAGAGCTTGCCACAATGTTTTTGAAAGGACTGCTAATTACAGAACTATCACAATGGAGCTTTAAATTTGATCAGGCAATTACACAATTAATTTGAGATGGCAGTTATGATTCAACTTTCATGACTTTTTTCCCAATAGCCAAGAAAAATATACAGATGGACAAACAAATCAGGAAATGGCAAAAGCTCACTTCAAATCACAATAGCTAGGTGTTAGCTTCATGAAAGATTTTTCTGACAAGCTAATAACCTCACTGTTTTAAGAAAAAAGTTACTTGTCCAGTATTCTTTTCCAATAAGTGCTGTCTGCAAAATGCAATGTACAAACCTAGCAGCAAAAATTTAAAATACATGAATATATAATCTTACATTTAAAGATATAAATATCTTTGTTTCACTACCACAAATAAGTATTATTAAATACAAAGCACATCCTGAATACTGATGCCTCTCAGTTTCACAAAATTCATTAATCTTATTTTACACTACTATTTTTACACTGCATAGTGGTTAAGACCAAATTTTTTCTACAAATACCTAGTTTTACATTATTTTCAGCTGATGAGAAAGAAAAGTTGTACTTACTGAACTGACAGATATGTTCATAGTAATTGGACTCTGGCATTGCTGTAATAGTGACTAATGGACAGCTGTTGCCAGCCAGGGTCTCACAGAGAACGTCTTGCCGAAAATATATCTGCTGAGGGTTGTGCATAGATTCCAACTTCCTAAGATGCATCTTCATTCCAAAAATAATGAAAAAATACTTTAAATCCTTTGCAGTCACATATGACAGCATATTTCACACTTAACAGATCTTTCTTTTAAATGTTCTAAACAATGTTCAAGTTTCCAGGATAATTTTGACCATGAAATACCATATTCTGCACCTCTGACTGACTGAATATTTCTTTTTACAGAGTCTGGTTTTCCAACTGCTTTGAGAAAGAGGAAGAAAAACAGGATAAATTATTGTACACAGATGATACTATAAGGGTATATGGAAGGTAACAACCTCTGCTTCATTTAGGTTATCTGAAGGGACCTTTTCACCACAAAAAGTAGTAATAAGGAAGAATCAATACACAGGAACAGAGAACTGAGATGTAAGGGAGACCGTAGCAAGGACCAAAGTCATCAGCCTCTCTTTGAACAGGCCATTAAGAATCTACAGACAAAGACTTGGAGAGAGTCACCTGATAAACAAGCAGAACCAGATAATTTGGGACATTCAAGATGGGGATGTAGTATCATACAAAACTCAAGCACCGGATTCCTACAGTATGCCCTTAGCCACCTCTCTGCACAAGCTTACTCTCTAGCCTGTGCATCCAAGTGCTGTGTGGTAAAAGGACACGTGCCAAGTCAGTTTGGGGTCAACAACTGGAATGCACAAAGGTCTCAGCATCAGTACTTGGAGAAGCAAACCTCTTGGGAGCATCTCTGTGGGTACCACAGGCTATGTGTCCCAAGTCCCCAGCTAGTGTTGCAATCAAAGCAGAGCTGGAGCTGTAGGCATTGTAGGCACTCTTCAGTCAGTGGTGTCAGCAAACAAGCAAGGGGATGTCTGACTGCCAGTGACCGCAGTGGGTAAAGGTGTTGGTGTCCAACTACTAAGGCAAGGACAGTGTGTCCATCAAAACACATCTAGTGGGACAATAAGGGTTGAGATTCTCAGTGACAACACCTGAAGCAGGAACATGGGTTACAAGACCATGTGGTAGTAACAGCTGCTCGGGATGGGTGGGGCAAGCATATGCATCTTCCCTGCAGCTGATTGGCAGTGTGGGGAAGGCACACATGAAACTTGCTAGTAAACTTCAAGGTAAACTACCCAGCAAGTACAGACCCCAGGTCAAGGAAGGGGTATCTAGCAGGCATATAGACAGTCCATGCTGGCATCTGGGTAGAGCCACAAGTGCAGAGTGCCTCTGAGATGAGTGTGCAAGTGCACACATCTGTTTGCTAGTGACCATCAGGCATCAGCCTGATGCTGGACTAGACTGCAAACTGGAGGCTTTCACAGCAAGTAAGAGAGACCTGGGATCTAGGCAGGGCTATGACATGCCAGTGTTCCACAAACATGCTTGTGACTCTAGAGAGTAGTCCGGCTTGTACTTTTACTAGTGAACAGCAATCCATACCAACTGCAGAGGAGGATGGGGTGTCTGTACCTGTTATGCAAGTCACAGTAGCGTTACACGGGGGTGCGCCTTGTCTGTGCCAGTCCGTGTAGCCAGCCCTGCCTGGCAGGAGTGGGCATGCACAAGTGTGTGTGCATAAGTCTCCTTCCCTCCCTGGGATACATACTCAGACTTGCTAGTGAATATATAAGCAAACAGGAAAGTAGCAGCCATGCTCATCAGCCTGGAACAGAGACTGCCAGGTCCCTCAGCTGGCCAGAAGGAACCTCAGGACCAGGAGCTGCTGGAAGCAGCAGTTGCTTATAACATCTCTTAACAGGTACTTCTTTCAAAAGCCGGCATAGTTTAGTGAAAAGTTGCATTTAAAGCTGCTATACACTGGCCACTGAATCCTCTGCTTTGCTTTTATTGCTGTGACAGAGGCAAATGAGACATTCTAGCCAAATTAATTTTGGTTAATAGTAAAAACTTCAGAAGACTTCTTTAGACAATTCATAAACCTAACAAGACCTCTAATTATCCTAGTTACAGCAGCTTTAGTTATCAAAAAGTATATGCAGAACAGCAGGATACAAGTCATTTAACTCAAACACAAATAACACATCAAATTAGCACTGCTGCCGGTCAATTATCACAGAATCACAGAAGGTATAAGGTTGAAAGGGACGAGAGTGGGCCATCTGGTACAACCTCCCTGTTTCAAGCAGGGCCATCTTACAGCACATTGCACAGGATTGTGTCCAGACAATGCCTGAACTCCCCAGAGATGGAGATTCCCCAATCT
This sequence comes from Irena cyanogastra, assembly GCA_013397155.1. Classification (NCBI taxonomy): domain Eukaryota; kingdom Metazoa; phylum Chordata; class Aves; order Passeriformes; family Irenidae; genus Irena; species Irena cyanogastra. The sequence continues at coordinate 171,803 of VWZV01006578.1, forward strand.
CTCCATGCAATCTGTTCCAGGGCTTGTTCACCTGCACAGTAAAGTTCCTTCTCATGTTCAAGTGGAACTTCCTGTGCATCAGTTTGGGCCAGTTCCCTCTTGTCCCAATTCTTGGCACCACCAAGGAGAGCTTGGCTCCATCCTCTCGACACCTCCCCTTCAGGTACTTCCAGACATTGATGAGGTCCCCTCTCACTCATCTCTTCTCAAGGTCTTTCCTCATAAGAGAGATGCTCCTGTCACATAATCATCTTTATGATACCCAGGAAACCCATTTAACCTGTAAGCATCAGTTTTATTTTTCCTGGGACTGTTCATTAGAACAGCCTATATTTTGTCAATCTAAACACTAATATTATGAAAGTTCTCCCTTGTAAGGAGCATTCTGAACTTCATAAAAAGAAACAAAATTAATTCAGTAATGAATGCGATACATTATACTAATATTATAAATATTCATTTATGTAACAGATTATAAGCTTCTCACCTTTAAAGTTGAGTAGGTATATGGATAATGGTAAGCAAAGTAGCACACATCATCTTTGTGTTGGAAAGTCACTGTGAATGTAATTGTGTAATAGGATTTTCCTTTCTGGCCCCCAGCAGCAATTGAACTTCTTGAAAAGTGATTCCTAAATCAAAAAATGAAGGTAATACACATATTAATTTTTTTCATACTATTGATTATTTCTGAATACATATTCTAAGAATCAGAAGGATTTTTAGTGACTGTATTTCTCTACTATGTACATACAGGTTAAATACAAGTTCCCACCAGCTTTAAAGATACTTTATTATAACAGTGATACACACATTCATTCACGTTAATAAAAGGTGAACAAACAAAAACAAGGACAAAATAAAACAAAAAAACCCAGAAAAAGTAAGCAAACAGCTACCAGCCAAGAAGGATTACATATCGATATGCTACACCATCTCATCCTGTGTTTTAGAACTCCTCTACAATAATTCCACTACAGATTACAGAATGGTCATCACAAGGACCTTGAGATCAGTATTATTGGAAGTTACTGATAGGATTTCAAGTAAGCATGCATATATACGTTCTCTTAAAAGCCTCCCAGAAACAGTGTACAATTTCTAAGAAAAGTATAAAATATGAACAGCTTAAATATTAGTAATGTGCTTACAAAATGAGACCCTGTATATTTCTATCACACACATTACTCTCTGTAGTAACTCAGAAAAAAAACCCTCCTCACAACAGAATAACAGCAGAAACAATTACTTTTGCTTAAAAATTGTCCATCATGTTAATCTTCAGTGTAAGATTTGGTGTGTGTTTGGTTTGTGTGTGTACTTACTTGTAGTAACAAATATCTGTCCCAACACGAGTCCAATACGGTCGAGAACGTAGTGCTTCCTGGACAGAATACATGAGGGGCTGCATACCTGAAAGAAGAAATGCATCTCACTTTAATGCTTACCATTAAACAGAAACATATTGGCAGTAATGGACCACATCAACACTTACATACAAGTCTACAAATTACCTCTACCTATTTACTCACTATCAGAGTGTATTTTCATGAATATATGTATATTGTACTGTGTGCTTTTTAAACCAGATGACAAAAGATTGCTGATTTTCAGAAAATAACAACTAAAGAAAAGAATAAGACCTATGGAAGACCAAAGTGGAATGTTTAAATGAAAGCTGAGGTTTGCATGAATGGTAGACCACAAGCAGTCTTCAGTTCCATTCCATCCAACTCACACTACAAAAAGGCTTCACAGAGTACACAAAAAATTGATACTATCATCCATTCATGTAAATAACTGAAAAATAACTGATGTTTCAGGACCACTTTTTTAACAAGTAATTCTTTAAAGTCTATTTTTTGATAGTATACTTACATTGAACACTTAATATGAAGTTAGAGGAGAAAATAATACATATTAATTGAGTATCATTTATTTATTGGCTTATTAGCCAACCACACTGATTCAGTCAGTGTATTAAAAAAATCAAAAGAAATTATTAAGTATGCACAACATAAAAAACATTAAAAAAATCTTAGCTGATTGATGAAGATTAGTAAGTAACTCAAAAGCATCTTACTACTGGTCAAACCACCTGGTACTCTGTGACTTTACCAATGTGACGGAAATGTATGACAAAGGAGAATACAATATTACTTGGTAACAAGAGTTTGAAGCTCAAGGTGGGAGAATAAATTTTTTTCCTTCTTAAAGGACAAATTTCAGAATATATAGTAGGAAAAAACCAGCTTTAAGCTGAGTGACATACACACTACATACACACTCCCAGACAAGAGGAAGAAAGGTATTTTCAGTCAGCCATTTGTAAACCTTTGAATGAGGCACACACTGCAACCACTACTTACTAGAGACAGTAACGATCACTTATGAACCCCAGTATTTCAAAATAGACTTATTTTTCCCTACCATCAATAAGACAAAATTGTTTTGGAATGTCTCCACTTTACATTCACATCTACACCTATGCAGAAATGGATTAATGATGACAACTGTAGTTTGTCTTGATCTGAGTGAATCCACAGATTTTGTTGTTGGCCTCCCCTGCCCAATGGTCCTAAGACAACTGTAGTTGCAGCTACCAGTAAATTTCTTCTGCTATGGCCCTCACGCACCAAAATTTCATTTTAAAAACTGACAGCCCTTCGTTTAAGATGCATTTCTTCTTTTTAACTATAGCTATCAAAACATTTTCTAGCAATACTATTAAAATAAAGAATTTAAACTGACAACATACTGCTAATCCTGTGCAGGAGGGAATGAAACAGCTAAGCTGACTATTACAGATATTTTTTACATATTTCTTCTCAAAGTATGGGAAACATATCTTACCGTAGTTGAACTGACTGTTTGACTTTTCACAGTTGATGATGTTAAACCGGTAACCAATGCCAGTTTTCATTCCACTGACTTCAAAGTAAAACCACTGATGATAATGATTGCTATTTATATCTGAGTTCAGAATTAGATCATACTCATTTCTGAAAATTAAAAAAATGTATCAATGACCCTAAGAAGCAGAAATAAAAGGCCTAAACCATGAAAAGTC
>VWZV01006579.1:0-68746 GCA_013397155.1 Irena cyanogastra
ATATAAATATATATATAGATATAACCTCCAAAGCATGAACCACTGCTTCTCACCTATGTCCTGCCTTGTGGTCCAACCACTGCTATTCCCATTTTGTTTCCAGTTGTTAAAGATTTCAAGTGTTTTCCAGGTTTGTGCCAGTTATTTGTGAATCAAGATGCAAAACGCGTGTATTTTCTTTCCAGCTTGTGGCTTCTTACCGCAAACAGCAAAGAGCATGTGAGATACGGAATCCTACCAGAAGTTAGGAAAACCAGCAGGAATTTTTGTCCATGAACTTCCTGTGTCTAATTGCAGCACGCAGGCAAGTAACCTACACTTACATCAGGAAATGTGAAGGGAAGGTGCTCACACACCAGAATACTAGAGCAGCCTGACGGCTTCCAGTGGTTGACCAGAGAGAGTTGCTAAAGGCAGCCAGTAAATGTAGTTTTCATTTGCAGAGTAGATGCAGACTACATTTCACGTTCTTGTGCTTGAACAATTATAGGTTATTAGTATCAAAAGTGAGAATAAAATGATGGTTAATTTCCTAAAAAGCCCCACTATGGAGGTAAGACGAAGCTCTGAGGTATTAATAGATTGTGACGCACTGAAGTTGTGGCAATAACCTGGAGTAAATCAACAGCAATCTGTTTTGATAAACTGAAACTGAATTGCTAGAATATGTTTAACACTGGACCCATCTCATACTCTTCTTGTTTATTAAATCTTTTCTTTAAAGAAATAACGCCAGGATAATGCCAGCCTTAAACAGCTCCCTTTCACCGATGTCATTTGCTGCCAGAAAGGGCCTGGGGATTTTCAGGAACACAACACGATGAGTCAACTGTGCAGCCCTGTGATAAAGCACAAAGAATACTGAAACTGCATGAGCAAGAGTGAAGCCAACAGGTACAGGAGTGTTTTTCCCTCTCTATTCAACACTACTGGAGCTGTATCAAGACTGTGCCCAGTTTTGCCACTCCATTACTATTTGAGGGAAGGACAAGAGAAGGATCTTGTTGCTTTCTTTGACTACTAAAAGAGAAGGTTTAGGAAAGATAGAGACAGATGCTTTTTAGGGATATAAATGATAGGGTGAGAGGAAATGGACAGACATTGCCAAGTGTGAAATTCTAATTAATTGTCAGAGGAAAAAAAAATTAATTGGATTGCTGAGAGACTTCATTAAATGTCAAGCTTCAGAATTATTTAAAATATAACTGGTCAATGTCCTGAATAATGTGATCTAAGCTAGTTCTGTTTAGAGGTAGAGTTTGAGACAGATGATTCTTATGGGTCCCTTCCAACCTATAAAGTTCTATAATCCTATGATTCTGCTGATGATTGCAGAAAAAATAAAATCCTTTCTCATCTCAACAGAGCCAGATTATTTAGAAATATTTTTTTAAACAGTAGGTTAAATTCACCAGTGATATGGCTGCATCAAAGAATGGAATTGCATTGAATGTTCCTGATTTCTATGTAAACCAAGTACCAATTTTAAAAGAAGGTAAATACTATATTGGAAGAGTATCTGTCCAGGACAGTATGACATCACAGAGTTTATTGTTTAGAGACAGTGTTTAAATCCTAAATATTTTAAATCCTGGGGGGGTTTTTTGGCCAACCAATGTTCAAATACGTTTATAAAGTTGTGTTTAACCTGCTTTTGAATATAATTCAAATCCTGCTTTTGAATTTCTTATGTTATTGCATTAAGTCTGTATTGTTATATCTCAGGGAATGCTTTCAGAATTCAGGATGCACTGAGCCCTAAACTTCAACTCAGCCTTAAGCTCTGAAACAATAATATGCACATTTTTATCTCAATTGTTCTTCCATAATTTATAGTGAATGTAATTGGACTGAGACTCTCATAATAATGTGAACAGATGTCTTCACTTGTAATATGTTGTTCCATATTAGATTCTATTTTTATTACCATTGAAATGGGCTTTTAATGCACATCTCCTTCCTGTGAAGTATGAAACAATTTAGAAGTCCAGGATCAGTGTCTAACCAATAAAACAGATACAGATAGGAAACAAAAATTTTGTATCACCCGTCAGAGAGAAAAGCCATGACTTTATGAATGAAGTGTTTTACACTGGAGGGTGAAGATACTGCCTCAACATTTCTTGGACATTCCTATTACAAAATTAACAGCATATTATAGGATAAAACAACCAAAACAACAAGGGTTATTATTATCTACCGAGTATTTCCTATTGTCTGTCATAAAAGCTTTAGTGAAAAGGACCAGACAAACAGTCATTCAAAAATTTTAATAAGACCTGAACACACACCTAAACAAATTCAAAATTGTTCGTATCAATAGAGGAATACATTAGGACTACCTTAGTCTATTTTAGAAGATGTCTGCAAAAGAGAAGGGTGAAGAAGAGCCTTCAGACTCTGCCTTCTGTAGTGATTAATGGATTTGCCTAAACCAGGCAGGATTTGGTACCTGCTCCCCACTTCATAATTGCAGTTCATCTCAGTGTAGTTAGACTTCCCTTGACATGTCCACAGGCATGCTCCATAGACATTCTGCATCAGGTAGAACGAGAACCCTGGATGCAGATGTATCATAGAATCATTCAGTAGAATATGCTGAGTCAGAAGGAAGCCATCAGGATCATTAAATCCAACTCCTGGCCCTGCACAGGACACCCCAAAAATCCCACTGTGTCTGAGAGTGTTGTCCGAATGTAGATTATGTCCAAAGCAGCACCACATCAGTGCTGAATGCACTCCTCAGCTGCCCAAAGCACTGCCAAAAACCAGTGCACTCTTCATGTCCATGGGACACCACTGTACATCATTTCAGTGCAGCTGGCTAATTCTGCCTTGAAATGCATTGCAAGAGGAGGAATTTACTGGCAGACAGGGAGCTGCTGCCAGAAGGAAGGTCATAAAGCCATTATTCATAGGGAAACCCTTTAGGTATTGTTTTCAGGGAGATACAAAGTTCAATGTAATGACTTAAATTGCTTGTCCAAAACATGTTCCAACTTGTAGCACAGCAGAACTTTCTCACTTCGCTCCAGTGAATTGGATCGGTCAGCCTCCCTGCTCTTCATTCCTGTGCCTACTATCCATCCACAAAGATGCTACAACAAATTGACATTGAAGAGATTGGGGCAGTTTGGAAGGAGAGTGAGAGGGCTAGAAGGAAGGCTGTTTGGGCAAGGTACTCTAATTACTGCAAGCATGACAAGGAATGCTGCTGATCCTGAGGAAGCATGATGAGCGTACATGTGGAGAGTCACCACCAGAGCTCTGGACAGGTAAAATGCCTACCAGGAATGACAGGCCCTCTGCATCTTCTCACTATACCTGTGATCTAGAAGAACATTAGTACTTCTTGTTTCAGAAGGAGGTTAATCACAAATAAATCACAAGTATGTGATTCATACGGATGTTTTGAAAAGGTATTAATGAGAGTTTGTTCAATCTGTGCAGTCAAAAATCTTGCTTTGATCCATTAAGACTACAATTTAGTGGGAACAGGGAAGAAACATCTTGAACAGTGTTGCCCTAAAGCTGGCAGAAGCCTTTGTCGGTATCTATGAACAGATGGCAAGCTCAATAAAGAATATTAAAGCCAATTCAAGAGAATGCAAGATTTTTAAGACAAGGGTGATACACTCCCCTGCTCTTTTTTCAGTTTCATTTTTTGACTCCTTTCCTTTACTTTCATTTTCTATCCCTCATGCCAGTTTTGTTTATTATATTTTTTTCTCCTCAGTCTTTTTTTCCATTGCATATTTTTTCCTTTTGAATACAGGGGGAGGATGGTATGTCTTGATATAAATAAGTGAAAGAGCCAATAAAGGCAGTGGCAAATTGCACATGCTTAGAGAATACTCTTATCTCTCTTCAAATGGAAGTTGCCTATTTAAAAAAGAATTTAGGATGCTACCTGACTGAGTGGTGAATAAAAGTTATAACAAGGTACTGTGGCTGTTCACAAACAACTGCTATTCCCACTTTATCACACCAGGAGCCCTTCCAAGTTGCTCCTGTTATTTCCCCCCTGAGCTGCAAAACAAGAAGAGAGGGTTAAACTGATTCTGCCCAAGTACCCTTGCCTTTCAGCAATATAAAATCTGAAGGAGACTGGGCAATGGCAATAAATCAGAAAGAGTGCAGCGCGTTTTGCCAAGTTTTGTTTGGCACATGAAGAACAACATCTCACACCAGGAGAAGAACAGGCACTCTAAGCAATTGTTAAACAACAAAGCCTCTATGTGCAATCTTTTTTGGCTGTTCTTGTTACCCAGTATTGACATCCTGGAGAGATTTGAAAGCAGAGAGTCAACATGATCTCAACTCTGAGAAGATACGTGATAAAGTAAAGCAATAGCAGCCTGTACCTCTTGTTTAAAACCCAATGCTTTATCCTGCAAGTAGTTAAAACTCATTAGCACCAAAAAAGAGAAACATTAATAAGAATAAAGATGATGAAATCACAATAAAAGAAGAGAAATTTAGACTGCAGTGCAGAAAACCTTTCTAGCAGTGAGATAAAGTATTGACTAACAAAAATATTTTAACTTTGATAGAACATATATATAACCAGACCTGCTTTTTTGTTGGAAGGGGTCTAAAGACATTTAACTACATTCTAGCACTATATTCAATTAGCCAAATTGATTTTTAGTGCACTATCTTCAAGCAATGAACTGCAAAATACTCAGTATTCCATCTATTTTAACAGGGATCTGTGTGCACTCTTCTGCTTCTTCAAAAATAACAGAATTACTTTGGGATAAAGAATTCCTGAGCCTACATTAACTTTTCTTTTTCCTCAAAAAGCAAAATAAAGACACTTAGAATAATAAATAGCAAAAAAGGGAGAATATCATATTGGATTTTTGTGCTTAGCATTGAATGCTGAAAATTGTGAATGAAGGATGGGTACCTGATGATAGAATCATCTACCATATACAGGGAAGTTACTAGAAACTATTTCAAGCTGAATAACCATCTGTCAGAAATATTTAGACATATCATTGCAAAAAAACACCAAAAAACCCATCTGATTTTTATTTAATTTATGATATTTTTAAAATAATGATATTATCTGGTTTGTCTGTTCCCAATAATTTTTGAAGATATAGGTAAGATTTCATAGATTTTTAATATTTGGGGAGGGGGGAAGGGGTGTTGTATTATATGAAGGTATACTATTTTTTAAAAATAAATGATATCAAATTTAACATTGTTATCCTCCTTGTCCATAGTATAAAGTTTTTAAACTCTGATCAGCCATCCTAAAGTTAAACAGGAGCTGAATGTGTTCAGCATTTCCCAGCATCAAAGCATATGGTGAAATTCTTATGCTTTTCTGATTCTCTGTCCCATTGCATGAGCAGATGGGAAATACTGCATGCTCTTAAGAATTATCAATAAATTGAATCTATATTATATACTACTAAAGTATGAATGCACATGATCCCATCAGAATAAACAAAAATGTGCTTATACCATGCATACAGAATTTATTTTTAACATTCAGGCTACAAGACAGACAAGCAAGAACACAATTACTGTAGAAATATGTCCTGACCAGAATGCTTAGTAATGCAGTCTTGCAGTATTAATGATGCTCCATGTGCATGTGTGCATTTTCATGTGTGGTATGAAAAGCCACATGTGTATTTTTGAAATTTCCATTCTTGTTTTGTAGAATGGAGATTCAAATGCTCACACGGGTAGAAATTCTTATTATGGCCAGAATCTGATTCATCCCATTAGGATGCTACTTTAGCTGTAATAGCATTGATACCTTGCACCTGCATTAAATTAACAGGAAAAGCAAGTTAAATGAAAATATAATGTAATTAATATCAACAAAGTTGAGACCCAACCCCCATTGCTGAATTATCCAGATCAGCTGTACTCCATCGATTATACCATCAGTCACAATCTGGCACATTTTTGTTTTGTTACCTCAGGACTAGGTCCTTCTTTTAACCTCATGAATTTTTTTTCTGGGAATTTTTCTGCTGGTTCATTTGCAGCATTGCTATCTTAAAGTTTCAAACAATTTTGTATCTCTGAACTGGTTTCATGTTACAATATATTGATCCTTCCTGTAGCCTGTAAGATGGAAATAGAGAAATAATAAATTGGTGATAAGTATTTTTTCTACAGCTGAGTTATTTTTTCTCTGTCTCTATTGTATCCTCTTTCCTTATTATTTCTGCTGATTGTCTCTCTGCCTTTCATATCCTGGAGCATTTAAAAAGGATTTATTCTTAATTTTCATGCCTGGACAGTCCTAGGATCCTTTTACATTTAATCCAGCAGTATTGATCATCCTTCCTCTTTCCGTGTTACTGAAGGATTGTAATGGTCCTTGCTCTTGTTTCTTTTGCACCACCATTCTAGTTCCTTTCTGGCCTTTCTGAAGTTCTCCCCAGTAAGTGGAATGCATTCTGGATTTCCAATGTGATGGATGATCAGAATGCTCTCTCTGCTGCCTGGTGAGTAATTTATTTAATTGATAGCTTCTTTTTAAAAAAATCATAGACTCAGAGAAGGGTTTAGGCTGGAAGCTTCTCTTGTAGTCACCTACTCCATGCAGAGCTAACTGCAAAGCTGGATCAAGTTGGCCAAGGCCCCATTCTGGGCAGTTTTAAAAACTTCCATGGATGGTGATTCTGTCACTTCTCTGGGCAAGCTTTAGTAGAGATTTCTTTGCCTCATTCAAAAATGTCCCCTGGTACTAGTTGTGGCTGTTGTCTCCCATCCTTTGAGAAGCTCTCCTGCATTGATGGTGTCTCTCTTGAAACCGAATGGATGCAGGGACTGTCTCTGTTGCTCCCACGCTCTGCTTGCGTTACGATCGCTCTCACAGGATGACTCTGCAACCGCGATATCCTCAACCAGGTCTTCATGCCCTGCTCAGAACCATGCCAACAGATACTGATAGTATCTAAATGTTAGCCGTAATCCATGCAATTTAAGGAGGCTCTATGGTCCATTGTGTTTTTGGAGGGGGTTAATGACCCTTAGTGTGCCTATGTCCATCACATTCAAATACTCTAATCCTCTCTCAAAGTAATACAAGCCCATAGCTCTTAATATAGTTTCATTTCACAGAAAAAGCACTAATTCCTTCAAAGTGACCTTCCCCCCCACCTATTTTTGAAAATGCAAGTATATTTATTGCTGTATTGCAGGTGGTAAGAGTATCTGAAGAGAAGGACAACAGACCATGTTTTAAATATCCAGAAATAAATAAGCTGGATCAATATACTGTAACAGATTGTTTTGCTCATTAGAAGGTAAAAATAAAGAGGAAACTTGTCAATCTACCAAAAATCTAGCCTTTCAATAAGGATATAATTGGAACAAGCTGTCAAAAACAACTTTGAAATTAAATTCACAGCAGCTGGTACTCAATACATTTCATGACAGGTCATCAAAGATAAAAATTTACCTCTGCATGTTACTTCTTTCATTGCTGTCAGATATTTCAAAATGTCCAGGACTTTTAAAGCAATATTAACTATTTCATGTTAGCATAACACACAAATTGTGCCTTTATCTTAATTGGAGGCTTTTCCTTTGCAGGAATACTTCACTGTAACATTTGTTACTGTTAGTATTAATCCTGTCCTAACCCATCCCTTACAGCCTTGACTAGTCCTTAGTTTTGTTGTAGCTTTATCTCTATAGCAATAGATGATTTCCTTCCTCCTCTGTAAATAATACGCAATATTTTCTATCAGTCAACAGACTGTGGATACCATCTCAGGTGTGAATATTTCTTAGGCACCCAAACACAAATCCAGAGGTATTTAGAAAGACAGAGGATAGTGTTAACTGTTAAAGCTGATAAAGATCACTGCAATTCTGCTCTGCAGCTCACTATTAAAAAAACCCCCAACTCACCTTTTTCATAATACCCTCATTGTAATGGAACAATGAATGCTTGTTTCTTTTCTACATCTCTTGGTATATTATATTATTCTCCAGAATAGTATAAAACTCCCTAGGTGACTAGTTTCCTAATTCGAGATAATCCATGCATTCAGACAAAATCCTGTCTCAAGTGTGATATCTCTGCACTGCAAGGAACTATCAGTGATGATTGTAAAGCAGAGTGTGACCTCTGACAGTGATTGCACATTCCTAGGCCATTGCTTGAACTTGGGAGGCTGGAGCTATAGAATAAAGAAAACTTGCTCTCCATAGGTAGCTGCCATGCACCTGTTAGAAGGCTGCTAGAAATCCAGATGATTAGTTGGTTTTCACACATTCCACTCTTCTGTCATTAAGGTTGGTGAACGACTAAAACTTGCTGGTTACCTGTTTTTGTATTCATTGTGTTTTGTACCCATCTCCACCTTGCCCTGCATCACCTTTACTGATCCTTTTTGTCATTTGCAAAAAAAACTACAGCGGTTGGGAGGATATGTTACAAAAGGATGAGAGCAAGCAGCTGGGGACTGTGCTAGACCTCAAGAGATCCCTTTTAGCAAAACTCTTCCTACAATTTTAGGGAAGCGTGTAAAACTGTTTCAAAGACCAAGCTGAGGTCCAGGGCTCCAGACTGAGCTTGCTGCAAGCTGTCACTTATAATAGTCTGAGTGGTATACTTTTAGGGCTGGCATGGATAATTCAGGATAATTCAACTGATTGCTCCTCTCACTGCTTCCCTGGTGTGTGAAAGACAGAGAAAGAAAGGGTAGGGTTGAAAAAGATTCCTTGCACCTGCACCCCTGCAGCCCCTGCACTCTTATTCTGTAGCCATGCCTCGGCATCCGGGTTCATAAGGGAAGGTGTAATCTCAAAGAATTACCATAGACCTGTAAAATAGAATTCAGTAAAATAGAATTCTTTACTAGGGAAGTGGGGTCCCACCATTCAGAATGATTTTATGAGCAAAATAGCAAAACCACAATGCTTTTGGAAGTTTGAGGTCAATACAGCAAATATAATCTTGTGAAGTCACCATTTGAGCTGCCTTAGCAGTATTAGTTTCACTAATAAAGGATCCTGAATTGATTGAATTAGCTTTTTTTTTTCAAAGTACAGAATACTCAAGATTTAAGCAAACCTTTTGTCTTTATCTCATGTTACAAGAATAAGACTGCATTTTATGGAATCATAAAATCATTTAGGTTGGAAAGGATCTCTAATATAATGAAGTCCATGATTATCATAATTATCACAGGATTCATCTAGCAGCTGAGCAACATTTTATGGGAAGGTCTGTTGCCTCAGTATTGAAAGTGAAATATATTTTTCAGAGAACAAGTGCAATATTTAATTTTGGCCAGTTCCAGTTTATTAAATCTCTGTGCAACAGAATAAGATTTCCTCTTAGTTTTTCCCATAAGTCTCTTTACAGCATTTTGCAGACTGACTTAGATATACAAAATTAAATACAAAGCTGTGTTCTTTTGACCTGAAATCTTTGACCTGTGAGATAAAGTGACATTGTTTCGGCTTGAGGACAAGTTCAGCTAATTGCTGAGTGATGGCTGTGACACAGCTGGTACACGATTTTGTTCCCAAGGTAACTCTGCCATACAAAGTGATTCAGAATCAATCATTTGTTTTATAGGGAGACAGCAGGTGTTACGTGCTGCACATGGGGAAAATTGGCATTTTTACTGAGAGGGTCATCCTTCTATTAAAATATCCTTTCATCTCCCTTTGTGATGTAGAAGGCACATTTTCAGTGCTATAGCTGAAAGGAACATAATGTTTTCAATAGGAAGGATACTCAGGAATTTCTCCTTTGCTTAACATGAGTTCCCTGGGACTAACATGAACATAAAAAGCTGTAAGAAAACTGCAAAGAAATACTTTTACATCTTCTCTTACCTTCAGCAAAACCATAGAGCCTTTCCCTGTGCCCCTCACCTAAAAACATTGGTTCACAACAACAGTCAATAAGCTCCTTTATATTCGCAACACACAGCAGAGACCATCTCATTAAATAGCAATGTTTGGCAGTTGGGACTGAGTTCATCTCCCAGCAAAGTCAGATGGATTTCTGTGTTTACAGTCAGAGGTGCTGGACTGCATTTGCAGTGCTGAAATTGTTGCTGGGGAAAGCAAAAACTTCTACACAAACAATTACATATGCCTTCTTCCTCTTCAGACAACATCAGAAAAATAAAACGTAGAATTTGTTCTCTTCCATCTGAGTGAAAGAAGCCTAATTTTTCATGTGTTCAAAAAAGAAACAATTTTAACAGAGACCCTAGCCTCAGATCAGAATTTATTAGAATAAAATTAAGAAATACTACTGTCTGCAATGCATTGAAGTATCTGTAAAACTGAAACAAGGACATGGGTTTTGAATTGCTGATCACTTTCTGTAGTTGCACAAAACAATCCTTGATTTCCATCAGGTTCTACCTGCAGGCAAAGCCCCAGAATCTGGCCTATTATTTCTAAGGAAAAACATAAAATTTTGAAGATGACATAAAAGACGCATTTCTGAGTTGGGTGAAAAATGCATCTTTAAGAGCTGCACAAAGAGGTACTCTTTCCTTATTTTCTAGATAGTTTTTGGGTTTTGTTTCTTTGTTTAAGAATATAACAAAAGGTTTCTCCATTTATATTAAGCCAAGACTTCTTAGCTAAGAGCTGTGAAGACAATCTGTGATTGAATTGCAATAAATTGACTTTTCTATTAAAGCTGGTACTTTTTAAATCCAACCACAAACCAGCATTAACATAAATTCCTGTGAAACAAGAGAAGATCCTTTCAGATTAGTTTAAAGCTATGGAAAATCCCTTTTCAGACTTATTATCATTTTACAAATTTAAAGCTCAGTGATTTTTTCTTTTGCTGTTGTATTGCTTGGAAATATTTCTTATAATTTCAATAGCTTCCTTGACATTATTTTTTTCTTGAGGCGACACCTTTCTTGCTTGAAGGCAGTGTATGGTGGGTTACCCTTGGCCAACAGCCAAACTCCTTTTTCCCAAAAAAAACTACCTTAAACCTAAAGATTAAAGCATATACCTCTTATCTATTCTGGACAGAGTTGTATGTTCAATTACTTCTGTCAATTTTTATCTTGCTTCAGTCACTTAGAGGCTTGCATTAATTAAATAGTTTCTAGGCTTTTATGTTTTCTTTTTTTTTTTTTTGTAGTGGTGTCTGTGTGATCCTGACTATATTTTGGTTATGCTGCAGAGATCTGAAGATGCATTGCATCTGTCTTTTGAACTGTTAGAACATGAAGCATAGACAAATCGAAGAGGCAGGTTAAGTGAAATTCAGTAAAGAAATGCATTTCTGTGATAAATCAACAGCCTCAATGGGAAAACTAAACAATTTTTTGATTGAAAAAAGTAAGTGGTGGCTGACTTTTGCACTCTTGCCCTTATGGGGCTTGTAATGTTGAGATTAAACCTCTGATTCTGCAAAACGACAGTGTGAATTAAGTGCATCAGTAATCAAATTGGGAGTTCAAAGTGCATTCTTTAAAAACATGCCCTTCAGTACAGACTCAAACCTATTGAGCTGCACACATTAGGGATGGCTTAAACAAATCTGTAGAGGTGTTACTACATAAATGAGGCCTGGTGCCAGTGGAACTCTGATTGACTGAGCTTTGTGACAGTGCAAGACAAAGCCTGGTACCACTACACTTCTCCCCACAAAGCAGGCTGAGTTTGAAAAATAATGAAGATACAATTTTCAGTGTGTTTTTATAGATCCTTATTTCCTATTTCTTGAAAAGGACAACATTTTAATGTAATTTACAAGTTCTAGAATATATTGATTCCTGAAAGTTCGATTTTTTTATAGGGAAAACAATTCTAGTGGTATAGAAGCATTGATACTGCCATTATATCTCTTCAGAATCCCTGGTATAAGGAACACATTTTCTCAACGTGTCACTCACAAGAGACATCAATTCTTTGACTCTTCTGATGGTTTTAAATGCCTTACTCTTATTTTGTGCTGCCTTTTTTATCTCCAAATATGTGTCCTTACTTGTGGGTCCTACTGTTAATTTCCATTGTTTTTCTACATTAGATTTTCCCCTCTCATATTTATTTGCTTTTTTGTTTCTAGTAAATCTCACCTGTCCTGATTCTGCATAGCAAGACCCAGTGGTTTCTTAATCCAGTGATTTCTTAATCACTACCCGCTGCCTATGCCCTTCTTTATTAATGTTGACAGGATGCTTGTAGGTATTTTAAAAATAAGTTTCTTTCAAAAAATTATTTTTAAAATCTTTTCAGTCAAAATGTTTTGTTCTCAAATATTTCTTCTTTAAAAAAAGATCTATTTTCATTCCTTCCTAGAAAAGAACCACAAAGTCAAGCCCTTCTATTAGGCACAGTGATAAATTAATGGCAACCTTACGTGTTTCAGACATCATAGAGGCACATAATAGTTACTATAGGAGTAGTATTCTCCTAAATAAGACAAGGGTCTGGAGAAATTGCTGCTCATGAGCAAGCAATTTAAGAACCTTATGTGTTTTCGTGTTTTGCTTTTTTTTTTCTTTCATTAACGGAACATGTTTCTTTTTACAAAGGTGATGAAAACTGAAATGTGGGCAATTTTCTGTGATGTGCTGAATCTTTTTAAAGATTGATGACCAGATGTGCAAATGGTCATGGATGGCTATAAAAAGCAGGAATAAAACAACAAATGTGTCTGTCTGATCAGCTATGTGGAAATTAAAATGCCATCACCCTATGCAATGTCAATTGCATTATTTTGATCAAGCCATCACTGCACCATGAGATTGAAAAAGAAATTACAGTATCTTCAATTAAATTGAATTACCATATATGCCTGCTGCAAAGATTGCTCCTTTTTTCTTTTCTTTTAGTGCTTCTGGCTTCCTTGCTCCAAAACAAATATCTGATTTCGTGCTTGGCCCTTCATTTTACCCTTATCTCTTTCTCTGCTCTCTCCTTGTCTTTGTTTAACAAAGAAAAAAAGCCAAGCAAATCAATGCATTGATTTTCTGCAAAAGGCTGCTTTTCTACCTGATGCTTCAGACGCTTTTGAAACGAGATCTGTAGTACCTTACTTTTTTATCTAAATAAATTATAGCAGTCTCTGATGGCCTTAACTGTAAGGCAAAGCAAGCAGTATATCCTTATCTGACCGGGGGATAAGGTTATACAAGGTCATAGGATATCCCTTGAGCTAGCAACCTCAGCACCTGTGGGTGCCCCCCCATCAGGTCACATAGACCCGCATCTGTCCAGTTTCTTAAAACATGCCCTAACTTAATAACTCAAATGATGGTGAAGTCTTTCTTGCCCTAGACCATTCCACTCTTCCCAGGGGCCTGGTGCCCTCCTGAAGGCTGGTCTTGCTGGTAAAATCTGAGCCAAGACACACTGAGCACTTTGTTCTTTCCTGACTTGCCCCCTGCAGCACTAGCCGCTGTTTTCCTATGTCACCTGTTGGTTGGTGGTACATCAGCAGAAGCCCTCCTTGTTTTCCCACATGTCCCTTGCCAGATTCAACATTAGATGTGCTTTGGCTTTCACAACCCCACCTTTGTGGGCTCAGACTGTGTCTCTTCTGGTTGATATCTCCCTGCTTCCACTTCTTGTATGCTATTTTTTAGATGTGCCTTCAGTCAGGAGCTCCTTGTACTATTTTCCTGTCTCAGTCAGAAGCTACATTAAAATTTCTGGCTACTTTTCCTTGAATTTCTGTACGTCAGGATGAACTATTCTTGAGCTTAAAGCCAAGAGTAGTTATTCAGCAACTTGTTCCTTCCTCTCACAACCCTGAACTACACCATCTCATGGTCAAGGCAACTAAGGCTGTCTCTGATCTCCAAATCCACCAGACTGTGAAGCTTTCAAAGGCCTGAAAGGCTCTAACTGCTCCTCCTGTGGAAGAGAAAGGTGTAAATGCTGGTACTAATGGGCCATACACCAGAAAGGGCCTTATGTGTTTTCCCATTATTGTAAAATCTGTTTTTACTTCTCTGTCAGTCTTGAGATGCTATCACTTTTAGGACATGCTAAGTAGATACAATCTTCAAGAAGATTACAAGTTGTCTTTATTGCAGACAAGTGTTCTGGCTGCATAATTAGAACCAAAAGATGAATTTCATTTATGTACTTGCTATAAGATGTGCTAATATTTTGTTTTTCATTGTGCTGATAAGATGTGCTTGTGTGGGTTAGTAAGAGCTACATTTCATTCTCCCTTATTTGTGTTTATTTGATCGAGTTCAGGGTTCAGCTTTAAGACTTATTACTATTGCATTAAGAATGTTTTGCCCCACAGGATACAATGACCAGTTCTACTACAAAATCATTGTGCCAAATCCAATTAGCAAAGATTTTTTGATGAATTAACCTTGTCACAGCATAATATATACACTGCACCTGCTGTTCTGCTTTAGAGCCAGACTTCAGCCCTCCTACAGTTAAGTCCTTGCTTGTTTTGCTGATCCCTTTCAGCTCACTTTTTCCTCCTTGTGTTCAGACGTCACTACCTCCAGATGTCCAAGATTTTCTGCCTCATTTATATGTATGATTTCCCTCTTCAGTTTGTTCTTTCATCATTCTCAGTACTCTCTTGTTGCAGAAGTTTGCAGCAGATGTTTGATTTTTTTGCTTGTACCTTGCCGTATCTCCAAGGAGGCTTGCAAATTCTGCTGCTCCAGACAGGAAGGCGAGGCTGATCATTGGAGTCCATGAATAGCCAAAAGAGAAGGTTATTTAACAATCTAGCTGGGGAAATAGCATTAACAGTTTTTATTTATGTGCTTAAGAGAATCTGACCCCCAGGGTAGCACGAACTTCCATTTTGGCAAATGGAAAAGGGGCGTTTTGGTTTGGTGGGAATTCATGTTCCCTCCACTTCTAGAAGTTTCCTGTGAAGAAGAAGTGCAAGAGAGGGAAGAAGTTTGCCTTTGCTATGTTTTCCTCCCTGTCTGGAGGGACCCAGCATGACAGTGTGAGGAATACAGACTGTGAGCCAGTGTCAGGGTAACTTTTAGAACTCCATAAGGTGTTCCAGGCAGACTAGAGACCTGAATGGCTGATCCGGTGTAACCAGTCATGGCTGACCCCACTCTGCTAATCTCACCAAATATCTGACTGTGACATTGTACCCTGCCTCTGGGAGCTAAGGCCCTACAAAACCTCCTATCCTCCTCAGGTGCCATGGTCTTCAGCCAGAATCACAGGCTGCCTCTTTTGGGGCCATTCCTGGGTGGTCTACTTTTCATGCTGGATTAGACACAGATCTGCTCCATCACCACCACCCGCAGCACCTGCCTTGAGAACAGAGGCAGGTACGAGGAGTATCCTTCTCCCTCTGCTGGTAAGGGAAGGAAAAGGAAAAAACTTGGACTTTTTGCTGGAATCAGATGCTTCATGATACTGGGCAGCAAACACAGAGGTCTGCACTGTGGGCCATCTGTCATCTCTTCAGCTGACAGCCTGACTTGAAAACAAACCAAAGGATCAGTCACTGGAGAGCAGGCTTGCATGGCCAGCATCCCTGTCAGATGGACTGCTGTCTTTCAAGTGCTAGGAAGATGGATGCAGCTAGCACAGCAGGGCACACACGCTTCCTGACAGGGATCAGCTCTGGAGCAACACTCATCTGGTGTTCAGAAAGCCCAACTCCTCCTTCTGCTCCCAATGCCTCTCCTTCTCCAGGCACTGGCACGGGCTGCCCAGAACAACCTGAGCAGAGCCCACTGGGCCTGACATACCAACAAAGTGAAGGGACAGGAGTAGTACCTCCTCTACCTGCCTGGGAAAGAAAAAAGGAATCATGGCCTTAAATGGTGGGAGGAGAAATCTTTCAACAGTAACTAGGAAAAAAAAAATCACTTGCCAGGATTTTAGGCTTCTCTTGGAGCACAGCATAATGCCCAGACTCTCCACTGGGATGAGATGTACTTCTGCACTAAGAACTCTGCTGTGGGTGCCCTAGGGAGGGCAGCCAGTGCCCACCACTGCACTCTTTGCTGGCCCAGACACCAGCATTGAATAAACATGCCCACAGCAAACTGGTACAACCTTCCCCCATTTCCAAGACACCCTCTGTTCTGGCATCTGTGTTGTAAACATTCCTGCACCCCATATGTCCCCCTGGCAGCAGAGCCCTGGACAGCATCCAGCAGGTTTGCTCTGAGATGGTGGGGGCAGTGCAGCCTGCACGGGGTGCTCAGTGACCACAAGCCATCGCTGACCAGCAGTGGGCAGGCAGGGCTGCTCAAGAGCTGATTGGGCACCGTATGGTGAAGTGGAAAGTGCTCCATTCCTGGAGGTGGAAAGGGAGGAGGCAGAGGAGCCTGCAGTGGAGTCGTGGCTAACACTAGGTGTGAGCAGAGAGTTGTTGCCATGACCACTGCTTCACCCCACTGGTACTGTGCAAATCCAGCAGCATTTTTTTGCTTTCCAGAGAACCTTTCTGAGGTCAGCATATGTGATACTCCATCCTCTTCCAGGGCAGAGAAGTAGAGTCCTTTGGGTCCTGTGCCTACAAAGCTTGATCTTGTTTGGGAGATGGATGTACCTAATCAAATTGTTCTGTAACAGTAGTGTGCATGCATGAGGAGGGGGTGTTGGACCCTTGGTATGACATAGCTGGTTGCTATGCAGGTGTCTGCCTCTGCAGCTATTGCTTTTACTGCTGCAGTTGCTATAGGAGACTATCTGATGAAGTGATGAAAGATTTCTCCCCTCACTCTCAATGGCATATTGCCCAGCTTTGTGTACACTGCATACCAAGCATCCAATCCCTGCAAAAATCTATCCCTGTTTTCTTCCTTCTCCCCTGGCTGGAAACCATGGAAACAAAGCTGACTTGATTCTGCCACGGACAAAGAATAGAGAGGTAGCCCAGAGACGTGGCCCTTGTCAGTGCCACAGAGCTATCCCCATTCTTTGCCTATAGGAAAAAGTTAAGGCTTTATTTAATCAGAGGTGAAACTCAATGACACTAGTGTTTAATTTAAGATACTACTTACAAATATTCTTTGACATGTTACTAGTTTCTGTATACTCCCTTCCCTCATATCAGGCATCCCTAGCCATGAGGGAAAAGTATGCAGGCTAGGAACACTCAGATTCATTGCATTCCTTGATGCTTTCAAGGTGTTGTTTGTTAAATAGCCAGATGTTGGGCAGAGCCCAATATACATCTCCTGGTTCATCCATCATTTGGCAGGGGGTTGCAACACTGGTGCTGTCTCATCCACAGAATGATTTGTTGATCTGAAACATTTTCAGGGTTGCAGATGGGCACGCACAATTAGTTTTCCCTGCTGAAGGGAGGACCCAACATCTGCCTGGTCAAGAATAAAATAATGCCCTGCATGCAATCATTTGCACTCAAGGGAATAGTGCAAGTCCCTCTCACAGACATCCTCTGGAGTGTATACCCTCTGAGTGGTAGCAGCCCTTTATGGCATCCTCAGCCTCTTTTTTTCCCCTTCCAGCACACTAGATCAAGAGGCCTAGCTGAAAAAGGGGACCCTGAAAGGGAGCCACTGCATTCCAGCCTGGGTTGCCAGTGACCAAAAGCTCTGTATTAACTGGGATTCTTGCTGAGCTACACCAGAACACGGGCTGCAGTCTTGATCCTTTGTATGCCCTGTCTTAAACGTTTGTATTTTTTCATGGCTGCTCATCTGTGTGTGGCTTATCTGTCCCAGCTGCTGTGTTAACTCTCATAGAGTGGCAAGAGACACAACAGCTGTTATCCAAATCTTCTCCAAATCCTCAATCCTATGGGAGATCTTTATAAGGAGAGGCAATGGTTGCCATCTCCTCAGTGTACACAGCTATCTGTTATCCTTTGACTATAATGGAAACTAAAAAGTTCTTCTCCCTTGAGTTGACACTCTAGGAAGGAAGAAAAATAGATATTTCCCTTGTAGTAGAGAAAGGGCTAGGGCTGCGTTTGATGTGGCCCTAAGGGACAACCCAAAGAGAAGCTGGGGATGAATAGATCCAGAGCAGCCCTGCCCAGAAGGACTTGGGAGTGCTGGAATGGCTGAACATGACCCAGCCATGTGCACCCCTAGCCCAGAGAGGGAAACATATCCTGGGCTGCATCCAAAGCAGCGTGGGCAGCAGGGCCAGGGAGGGGATTCTGCCCCTCTGCTCTGCTCTGGTGAGACCCCACCTGCAGTGCTGCATCTGCCCTGGGGGCCCAGCATAGGGAGAACATGGACCCATTGGAGTGAGTCCAGAGGAGGGACATCAAGATGATCAAAGGGATGGAGTACCTCTCCTACAGGCAAAGCCTGAGAGAATTTGGGTTGTTCAACTTGAAGAAGAGATGGTTTAGGGGTGACCTAATTGCGACCTTCCAGTACCTGAAGTTGAAGGGAGCCTACAAGAAGAGAGAGAGACTTCTACAAGGCCATGCAATGACAGGACAAAGGAGAATGGATTCAGATTGAAAGAGACTAGGTTTAGATTAGATATGAGAAAGAAATTCTTTAATTTGAGAGTGGTGAGGCTCTGGAACAGGTTGCCCAGAGAAGCTGTGGATGCTCCATTCCTGAAGGTGTTTCAGGCTATGTTGGATGGAGCTCTGAGCAACCTGGTCTAATGAAAGGTGTGCCTTTTAGGGGGGTTGGAACTTTAAGGTCCCTCCCTTCTCACCCAAGTAATTCTATGATTCTCTGATTCTGGGAAGTATAAACATGGAAGAGAGGTTTCTGTGTCAAGGTCAGCTGGGATAGGGCTCTAAGACTGCCAGAGTGAACATGACAGAGGGCATGATACTGTCCATATTGCCTGCTGGATTGTTCCCACATCCAGACCATGCCCATACATAGCTGATGAGTGTGCCAGTTGCAGAAGCTAAACACTTGCCACAGGGGCCTATTAAATGTTAATCAGCCTGGAGAATCCTGTATCACTATTAGATTATGTGCTTGGCACAGTTTGACTCATGTTATGTCAATAGACATAACCCCAGACTCCATGGACTATGTTAACACTGGCCAGAAGATTACAGAAGAGACAGTAGAGGGGATCTACTAAGCTAACAGATTTTCATGCAGAGACAGAATGAAATGCTGTGCAATTATCCCACATAACACAAATTGGCTGACTTCATAAGCGGTATAAAAATGCTTGCCTTGTTGAAGAAAAACCACATAGCAGCAGGGTCCTATTCCTGGTCTCAGTAATCCTAGTTGCAAGAAATGATTATTGTTTTGAAAGGAGTCAGATTGGGCATGTCAAAGAGCAGCAATGGGTTGCTGCTCCCTAAAGAACAGACAGACAAGAATCAAGAGCAATAACTCAGCTGACAGGTCAGGGGTCTCAGCAAGAGCCCAGTCCCACAGCCCCTATGCAAGGTGAGCAGGGCAGAACCAGCGACAGTGACTGGCTTCAGCCAAGGTTTCAGACGCCCAGGCATGTTCATGCTATTGTGGCAGGTCCCAGGTCAAGCCAGAAATTTAGTCTGCAGGACTGGGACTGGGGTCAATGGGGACTAGAGCTGAACTGGAGACCAATAGTCTCAGTGACTGGGCTTAGGGAGAAACAGAACATTCAGAGCTGAGCTTAAACAGAGCTCCTGGTCCTTGAGACAAGGTGTTAAGTGGAGGCTCCAGGCAGCATTGGGTCGGGGCTGTTGAGGCTTATTTCTGCCCTCAGAACTTAGCCAGGGCAGATGGTGCCTGGACAAAAAGCACACAGGCAGAGAGCAGGCAAGTCTGCACAAAGGCAGGTCATCCATGGTCAAAAGGACTTCATACAAAAATCACAGAAGAAATAGCAGCAAGAGTTCTCTGTAGAAATTGATCAAAAGATAGCATGGGAAAGGAATATTTTACTGAACCCTAACAAGTGTTTCTACCAGTAAATTGAATATGCCTGGTAGCAAACATACCTAGGCACTAAGGCCAGCTGGCATGAAGTGTCCTGTGCCTGTGCTTCTAAGCTGCCTTGGCTTTTAAGTATTAAACTACATCCAGCTCAGGAAATTCCCCATGGAGCATACAGCAGGCAGGGCATTTTTGGAGCTTTGGCTGTCTGGCAAGAGGAGAGCTATTTTCCAATGCCAAAGGTGTCAAGTGTCAAGAAAGTAGCTGGCTGACAGGACATGAGACAGTAAATGTATGTGACAAAATGATGCTCAAATCTCCTGCCCAGTCGAGTGCCTGCTTACCAGAGCGAGTTGCCGTTCTGCATTCCACCAGTGGGGCATGTTAGGAGTTAGGGGAGCATCCAGAGCTTGCTCCTGCTCTGCCTGAGCTCTGGCAAAAGCCTCGGCAGCACACATGCTGATAAACTGATAATCTCTGCTGATAAACTCTGGGCCATCCCATGCTGATGGCAGAGGTCGTTCTGGGACATCTTCAGTCTCCACTTGGCTGCTACTCAAACTGAGTCTTTGGGCTGTGGAGGGCTACCAGCCAGGCTGTGGTTGCTTTATTGCTGAGGAGAGACCTCCAAAATGAGAATAGATACAAAAGACAGAATGACATTTCACTTTTTTGAGACCACTTGGGATTTTCCATTTTCTGATTTTCTGCTCACTGTTGTTTATTCCTCCGTACCTTTAAGTTGTGACTCATGCCTTAAAGACTGTGCAGCCAAATCAGCAACCAGTATTCTAGAAGGGACTGTGGATGTGCACAGTAAAATAGTATTTTTGTTCTTTAATTCCTAATTTACATTTTTTTCCTTCCTTGGTCACTAATGTTCA
Source organism: Irena cyanogastra (assembly GCA_013397155.1). NCBI lineage: Eukaryota > Metazoa > Chordata > Aves > Passeriformes > Irenidae > Irena > Irena cyanogastra. Next base: position 20,654 of record VWZV01006579.1, read on the forward strand.
CCAAGAATGATTGTCAACAGCTCCAAGATTCCTGTCAGGAGCACCAATGGCTCATTGGTGTACCTGGGCAGTCAGGGCTGTTTCCTCCTGCCTTTCCCATAGCTCTGTAATTACTAACACTGAATTCCCTCTGCCATTTGATCTCATGGTCTTTTAAAATTCTAAGAGAGAGAGATCAGTTTTAGTTTTGTCGACTTTGAATAATTTTGACTTTTCATAATTCAACAGCATTTCTAGGTAATTTGTGAATATAATGAGCTGACATTCTAGGGTATATTCCTGTTAATGTAAGAGATCTCTGGTAAGAATTTGCTATTTAGCCTCATCCTTTATTTCTCTTTTTTAACAAGTAATTTTTCTTATCTTTTATTCTTTCTATTTTTTCCTCTTCTTTTTTTTAATGAGAGGTTTTTTTTGAGGAGACATCTTGACTGTTTTTATTTTCTTTTTTAAAATACAAATATACTTATCCATTTCCTTGTTCACTGCCTAAAAGAAGAATTCATCAATTTGTGAGGGATAACTTCTCACTACAAAAACTGTTGACTTTTGGTTGCTTAATCATTGATCACAGATCTATTAATTTTCTCTTTCATTCCATTTTCACTCAGTTTTCCTTACATCAAAGACTGACTTCCTGACTCGTACACCTAGGAGTAAGTAGTTTTCAAAATTTTCCATGACATTTACTTTCTATTTTACTAGTAGCAAAATAGATTTAAGCAATAGATTACACACTTGGCTGGTTGGCAATCTGTTTTACAATCTGGCCAAATAAAAACCACTGATTTTGAAATAGTTCTATTATTTTTCACTTCTTATTTGTGTTTTCCAAGATTTTTTTCTTCCTCTGCCTTTCCAAGGAATACTGTATTTGAGTTCCCAGTTTCTAAAGCCCTTTGTGGTTGTTGAAAGTGATAAAGAAGCGTTTTAAAGAATGACCTTGAAAATTCATGGTTCATAAAAATCTGCATGAAGCGCATTCCAGGAGGAGTTTGACCCACCTCCTCCATTTAATTTTGTTTTGATCCACATGTGTATAAGCTTTCTACCAGCCACTGATGACAACCAAAAGATCTGGGTTCAGTATACAATGACTTGATATTAGATAGTCTATCCCTAGATAGTCTATGCATTTCCAAGCAGATTTTTTAAAACTAATAAAGACATATGGCTTTTCTGTCAGAGCTTTCTTAAAATATAAATATAGATGCAAGGGTAGGTAACATATAAGAGTAGAGTACATATATATATATATATATATATATATATATAAAAAAGATATTTTTCTACATATACATATATACATAGATCAGGAAAATAGTTTTGCTATAACATTAACCAAGTGTTTATCCCTGGTGTTCGGTTATGTTGTCTGGTACCTAAAAAAAGTATTTAGCTAACAAAAGAGTTACTCAAGGTGTCTTGATCCTTGAAAAGGTCTATCTTGAACAAAATAAAGATATGCTGTAGATTTCCATTAATCTAGATTACACAGGCCTAATCAAATTACTTTATACATGGGCTTCTGATTAAACCCAATGTAAACACAGAAGTTTCAAGCAAGGTTCTTCCCCACCTTACACTACTAAGAGGAGTAAAACTTTTACATATTTACTGCATCCTATGATACAAGAGCTGCCTACTTGGGGATTTTTTTGAGAAATCTAGGTAAGTCTAGTATTATGAAATGCTCTTTCAATGTTCATTAGGTAGACCTTGGGAAATTTGAATTCCTTCACTAAAAGCCATTTTGCTTGATCATATTGTTATGCTGATCACTTTGGGTTTGGTTTATCTTTTAGGTGGACAACAGTATACAGTATTCTATAAAGCACTCAGTGCAAAAAATGCTTAATTGCTATGAGAACTGTAGGTTTTCTAGGACAAATGTACAGACAGTTTTTTCCTGGTCATAGATTCAAAGTAGGGTGTGGGTTTGAAGGGACATCCTAAAATCTGAAAGGACATCCTAAAGTCATCTAGTTTAGACCCTCAATTGAAATCAGGACTAAGTTCTAAATTAATCATCTGTTCCTACTAGCGTACAGAAAACTTAGGAATAAATGACGACCAGAAAACAGGGTAGAGATGAGTAATCCTGGAGCCTAAGCTGTAAACAGACTTCTCACGACTCAGGTGTGACTTCCATAGCACGGGCTTGTTGTGAATGTAGTAAGCATTGAACTATGAAAGCTCCTGGGCCCAGAATCAGTGGCACACGAGATGTGCATCACACCGCAGGGGAATAGCGGGAGCCCTTTTCCCAGCTGAAGTGTTTCAGCTTTGCAAAACTGTGAGTGGAGAATACTTAGGCCTGAGAACTGAACTGCATTAGAGGTAGGTTATTAATAGAACACTTGCTTAGATGGAAAGGTCACAGTGACCTTGTTTATTGAAGAAAAAGAAGAGATTTTATATTCATATTACTATGAGGTTGTTCTTTGGCTGACAATGACACGCTGGCTAAATTATAATAATAATGTAACCATGGTAATGTGGGCTTAGTGAAAGTGATTTGGTTAAGAAATTTTATTGAATGCATTAACTAAGGACTCAAGTAAAACTTTGAGTGCAAGTCTTTCTGTCTTTTCCTAATACAGTGTTTCCAGAGAGCACACTGCTCTGCTTCCACTGCTGTAGGACATGATGAAGGAGGCAGGCTACTGCTTTGGCACTAGCCACGACAAGTGTGTGGCAGAGTGCTCTAGTTTGGGTCATGAGGACACTCCTCAAGCAAGTGTCCTGATCACCCCCATTCCTCTGCTGTGGTGCACGTTGTGGAAGGGCATTACAGGACGGGGACTGAATTCTTTTGCCATGAAACCAAACTATAAAGTGTGTGAACTGCACACCCAATGTGCTCCAGCTCCACATGGCCACTCAATACATGAGACCAGGCCAAGGTTTGATCAAAATAAAGCTCCCAGAAGCATATCTATGTCCAGCATATCCGGACATTGCTTCCTCAGCAGTAGGTGTTTCATTCTACCTATGTGTATTATTATTTAAAGCAGATATACTCAAAAGATGTTAACTCTGTTTCTTGATACCTATTTAAGTGAGCCTTTGCCTTCCTGCAAGAATTTGAAAGTTAGATTAGAGAAAGAGTTGTGTTAGTTAATGCTACCCCTTTGCAACCAAGTCTAACGGGTGGCGGCCACAGGGGTCTTTAATATAATCTTGATTGGTTTTAATTCTCTAGTCCCTGAGATTTCTTTCCTGTAAATCTTTGAGGTCTATTGTTGGTATTTTATACCTCTCAGCCTTGCACAGCTTTTCCTGTGTGGATTTTATGGTGGAAAAGTTATCCATGGCCTGCAGAAAAGAGTTCAAAGCAGGACTACAGACTAAAATGCCATAGTTTACTTCTTTGACATTGCTTATACAGAAGGTAAGAAAGTGAAAAAAGGCCTTGTAGCGAGAAGAGAATGTGTTTAGTGCAGAAGACAGAAACAAACATAATTCAGGAAGTGCCTGCTCCAGTGTAGTTTGAGCACAGACACCTCATAGTCATGAGCTAAAATGATTCCATGGTTTGCAGGAATGGGATCACTGGGTATCCACAATTTTATTGTATCAATATTGCATCAAATTTAAACAGGTTTATCTAAGTTATACCTCCTACAGAAGCTCAAAACCAGGAAAAAAGTGCCAAAACACCGAAGGCAAAGACAACAGCAGAAATAATGCATTAATTAGTGACATGTCTGAGTTTGTAAAGCATTGGGCTGGGTGTTCACCATTTGATTTGAAATGACAGAATTTGGACAGTACCTACAGCTGCTGTAATGCTGGGTAATCTGATGAATCACTTCTACATTTAAGCACCAAGTGCTTGCTGACTAAGACTGATTGCAGAATTATAAGTTAAAATCGTTTTATCAGATAACGTAAAAGAAAGGTATTGCTCTTTTTAATCTTCAGCTATTAAATTCTATGTGACCATTCACACGGAATATAGTGATATGACTGAAGGACTGGTACAAACCCATAATTTTTTCCTGATCTTAGAAGTCATTAAGGCATAGCATTTCCTCCCTTATGAATGCAAATGGTCTTTATTGATCCTATTATCATAAAACATTTACCTCTTTATGCTGTGGTGTGAGATTTTTCTGAGATGAAAGGCTCAAATCGTTAAGTAATTCATTGTATCATCTTCCTCATGTTCTCAGGAGAAACACAGACAAAGAGGTATGACAAAGAGTATTGATTAATATTAAAGCTAACAATGTATTTTTTTACATCTGTGTTTTATGCCCATCTACCATCTTCTTTTACACTGTTGCCTCATTTTTAATTTACCAATTTCTCTATCCACACTCCATTTCTCATCTCTTTTTCTCCTTACTGTTTTGCTCCAGAGTTCTGAACACATTACTCACATGAAGCAATCAGGTAGGACAAGGGCTCTCACTGACATGTTGTGTCAAGCTTTTCCCTTCCAGGTCACTTCTTAACACTTATACCTGCTTTGAACTGGTATGGGGACAAGGATTGTACTCAGATCCTTAAAGAAGCATGTGTTACTAACCTAGCAGTAGCCTACTTTGCAGACACACAAACATCAGAGAGGTGTCCTCATTCCATTGTATGTCAGAAGCCTAGTACAACAGGGGTGAAGAAGGAAAAAGTCTCATGAGGAGCTGCAGAAATCACTGATATTTCAGGATCTGGAAACTAAAGAACTTAGTAAAGGGTAGAATAGGTAGTAACTGGTTGGGTACTGCACTGATAAATTTGGGTAATACATATCAGTAAAGCATTTTTAAAAGTATATATTTAAAATGAAAGGACAGGACTGAAAGGAGAACCAAATCTCTTTTTCAAATGTCAAAACCATTTTCTATCTCCTTTCATTTGGAGAGTAACACACTAATAGCAGAGTGAAGTAGACTCAGGCTTCTAATAAGCATTTTAATAATTAAGATAAAAGGAAAAAGTTAGATATAACTGAAGAGATGAGGAAGAGAAAACTTTAAAAATCTAAAGGGGCTTTAGGAAAGTTTGAAGTTAAATATAACTTAAACAATAGCTCTTTACAAAGTTACTAACTGGTGGACTGGGGAACTAAAATGGGACTCACAGGAGAATATTGAAAAATAATTCCCCACACCATCTCTTGTGTGAGAAAGAAAGTTCATAGAAAAGATGAAGACCAAATATGTGATCCAGCATTGCTTTAAGGTCTTATGAGGCCACAAGACAGAAACTTGAGACAAACCCTATCAGTCTGGACAATGAGTCATGATCTGGAGTCATACTCCTTGAGTCATGATTCACGATTGGCAGAAGAAGAAAGAAGAAGAAAGGAGAAAGAAGGAAGAAAGAAGAAGAAGAGGAAGAAGAAGAGGAAGAAAAAGAAGAGGAAGAAGAAGAAGGAGAAGACTGCAGCCACCAGACACCCAAAATGAGGAAACAAAAGAAAAAAGGCAGCTTAAGATTTACAAAGGAAGAATCAGGCTTTCTTAGGAGATAAAAGATAATGCCTTTTTGAGAAAGCTGTAACCAACAGCTTCTGCATGGTTGGGGTGGAGGGCATGGATTACACACACTTGGTCTTCAGACTAGTGATGTTTTCCCTTGGTGGAAGAAAACTTGGGCTGTCTGCATGACATCAAGATTCCTGTGATCCTCAGATTCCATTCCTTCCACACTGACTCATCGCTTTTCATCTTCTCATTTGGAAGCAGAGTGTATCAAATTATCTAAAAATAACCATGCTTTCTGGTATCTGGATATTAGCCAAAGGATATCCTTCCAACAGAAAAAAATGAACAAGAAGCAGCCAAGCAGTCCTTTGTACAGAAATTGCAAGTAACTAGAACACTGCACAGTATTTTTGAGGATGGCAGCACAGCAGACAACATCCACACCACATTCTTATTTTCTCTTTTTTCCCCTGAAGTTCACTGTTGCCATTTTTTTTTAAGTTTTAAAAGGTGTTTCTAATGTACATTTGTTTTCTAAAACAGCTGATGAGAAATCCTTTTCTATGGTAACCAATCTTTCTGGTTAGGTATTTAAGGGTTATTTTCCTCATTTTCCCCTGCTTTTATTCTTCTATATGGTTGATATCTTTTTTAAGATTATTTTTCCCAGCCACAGTACAGCTGCGGACAACCAGCTCTTTTTATACAGTCAAAACAGATTTATTTACCCCACTGGTTTGTAGCATTTCAAATAATCCCTTTGACTGCCATGGAGGCCTCCCACCCCTCCAGCAACCTGGAATTCCGTGGGCGTGTAAACACAAACATGATGTGCTGGGGGCACCAGGTGCTAGCATAGGGCTGTCTCCTAAAACGCCTTCTGAGAACAGTTCTCTCCCAACACTCTGCATCAGAAATGCCACAGAAGCTAAGCCATGTTTGTATCATCCTAAACAGATGAAAGGACTGGAAAATAGCCTCCTAAAACACGTGTATCTCTGACAGATGCATAATAGTCTTTGGCATACTTCCAAGCTGCCATTTCGCCGCTGATTAAGTCAGAGGATGAAACCAGTTGCTCTGTGAGGAAAAAGTGAGAGTAAAAAAAAATTTAAAATATATCAGGATCTCTCACAGCATTGACATGGTAAAGATTTGTTCCTTGAATTTAACAACATTTTTCCTCAGGCAAAGTTCACTCAGTACTATGTGCTGCAATGAGGGTAAGCATGGGTTTGTTCCTGTGTTACATGCTACTATTCTGTACGTATTTTGTGCCATGGAAATACACACCTCACTTTTGGTGGAGTTTCTCTTGTCCCCTATCATCTTGAGCCCTGTATCATACAGGAAATTCCAAACCCCCTTTTTCCTCCTGAGATGTAATTTCACCTAGTCAGAAAAAGGAAGGACCACTTTATCTCCAAGGAGTGCTGGCCGTGCTCACACTCCTCCCCTTTCACACATATCAGGATCTGTGTCCCAAGGCAATGAACGTTTTCAGGCAGTGTGGCTGTGCATCCCCTCCTGATGGCTGCTCCCACCTGAGGGGTGCAGAGGGAGAGCTGAAATGCATTAAGCAAAGGTCTCCACCCAGCTCCAGCACAGCCTTTTTGTCATATTCCCAACAGGCCTTTCAGTGAACTTGTATCTAATTAAGATATTCAATCTCGTTCTCTATCTGGTAATAAAGAAAACAGTATTTTTTTTTCTTATTAGGTACTCCCCTGTGTTTCACAATAGGAAAAATCTTGTAAAAACAGTCTATATTCAAAGATGTTCTGCCAACAACTGTGTAGCTTCAAAAAAGAGCCCTCTTTTAATTTCACTTCCATGATCTATAACAAATCTCAAGGTTTCTTTTGCAAGATGTCTGCCCACCACTGTATCAATAAGACTGCAACAGCTGCCTGGAGGTAGAAATCCTGTGCCTTGTGCCTAATTACAGAAGCCTCTATACAGCCAAGCAGCTGGCAGGTTACTTGAAAAGATCTGTGCACCCTTTTTCTTTCTTACTTCTATTTCCTTTTCATGAAAGTGGCTTGTTCTGCCATCTCTTTCTCATAGAGAGTTCAGATTAAGCTTAAAATTTTAGCATCTCACAGCAATAATTATAAACATTTCTTCTGAAGGGTAAAAATCTCAGTTGTGTTCTGATGTTTTTTGTTTAAAACTCCAGCTTGTTCCTGGACTTCATTCCATAATTGTCTTTGGAATGGTTAACAAAATGCATATTTTAAAGCGTATTATTAAATAAAGGAAAAAAAAACAACAACAAACCCCAAACTCTTTAGGGACTTTAAACCCTATAGCATGGTGGAGTTTGTTAAATCTTAAAGTAAACAAAAATGCAAGGAAACGGTCAATCCAGAAACTTTACTTTTGCACACTTCAGATCCTGAGTGATCAGATTTTCCTTTTTCTTCAGCAGCTAGAAGTTATGAAAATGACCTTTTCAACCTGTGAAAATGTTTCCTGCATCCCCACATTTTGTGCCTATACGTCTCCTAACAGGCTCTTTACTTTTAAGTTCCTAAAGCTTCTCCAGCTCCAGGCTCATCCCAGAACTGCATTTAGTTCTATGCCTTCCTGCCTCAAACCTGCACTCAGAATTATTGCAAAAGTTATTTTCTTGAGTCTTCCAGGTCTGTATCTGGAGACTGACATGCAAAAGAACTGTTGTGATGAAGAGCAGAAAATAACACTCACTGCACTGCTTTATTTTTTCTTTGTGATTCCTGCCCATACCAGAGTGGCAGTAGCATACATACCACATTTTAAGTCAGCCCTCAGCACAGCTCTTACTGGCACACAGCTGACTGTGTGTTTAAGTGCTTTTCTGAACAAACATACTGCAATTAGGCCAATTCAAAGACCACTCACCCAAAGTCGTCTGCACAGATTGCGCTCTAATAAGCAACACTGGAGCCAGCGAGAGGGCCATGACCACCTGATGTCTAGCCAGAAATTTCTCTCCCTGGCAAGCTATTCACACCCAGAACACCATGGCAACACCAATCCATAGCATGGCAAAATACATTGGAATACATTGGAGTGTCATCCATTTTGAACATATCCCAGACTTTTGCTCACTGCCTGGAAGCCCCTCAGTAATAATCACAAAAGTTTTTTGAAAACCGCTTGATCAGACTGTCTGATATCTTGGGATTTGGCCCTGCAAGTGGTTTTGTATCTGTGCTGTGCCCATTGAGTATGAAGGCAACTGCAGAACAGGTTATTGCTTACATCGTGCACACCTAAAATTATAGCTCTGCATGCCCACAGCCCATGTGCTTCAACTGCATGCCCACTGTATCTGTGTGTTTGCTATAGGAACCAGAGACAAAAAAAAAGAATTTTGGAGACAAGAAAGCTGGGGAGGGACTTTTTAAAGGCCATGTATTGGCAGGCTGAAGGTAAATGGCTTTAAACTGAAAGATGACAGGTTCAAATTAAATATTAGGAAGAAATTCTTCACTGTGAGGGTGGTGAGATTCTGGAACAGGTTTCCCACAGAGGCTGTGGATGTCCCATCTCTGTAAGTGTTCAAGGCCAAGCTGGATGGGCTTTGAGCAACCTGGTCCAGTGGAAGATATCCCGGTCCACGGCAAGGAGGCTGGGACTAGATGATCTCCAAGGTTCTTTCCAACACAAACCATTCTGTGATCCTGTGACAGGGGATGCAGGGCAATCCTCTTTCCTGCCTACTGAGGGCAGAGACCCGGGGTATTTCTCCAGCCCCAAGTGGTGGTGCTCAGTGGGGGTGGCTCAATCTTTATGTGGGCAAGTTCTCAGTAGAGACACAGACAGAGCCCCACAGACCCCAAACCTTTCACAAAACTCCCCTCACGTGCCCTGTCCCTCACAGTGCTATCGGGAACTTTTGACCGCTTCTCACTCAGATACTTATTAAATCCATGAATTTTTCATGTCAGATTCAGCAGTTTAACAAGTTCAGTTCAGCTACTTTCTGCTCAGGCCAGGGCCCTGGCACTCGCACATACATCAGGAGGAATGGTACAGATCACTGAACCAACTGAAAATGTAGTCACAAGCAGACAGATAATCCCAATTTATTTATTTGAAGGGTAAAGTATCAACCACATCACAGTCCTGCACACTCTCCCATATATCCTTCCACACACTACTTCACCCCACCCATGGCCTAGCAAGGATTCCTGGAAAAACTGACACACGCCAATGGATATTCTCCCTTAAGATACAGGATGTCTTGAATTCATCACATTCATTTCACACATGCTCCAGGAAGAGCCCTTTCTGGTCTTAGGTTAACTAATCAAACAGAAACTTCACGAACCATTATTCTACAGACTCAGTCAAGGGTATAAATACTAATGAGTGGCAAAAGAAAAAAGAATAAAAAGAAAAAAAAAAGAATGTGAATTAGAGAAAGAATAAATCCATAATATTTTGAATATAAGGTTCAGATCCATGATAACACCAGAAGCTAGAGTTCATCTGAATCTGAGTTCAGTTTTCTGTCTACAACCTCTACAGACTATTCTTTAGTCTATAGTGAAGACTAAGGAATAATCTATAGAGGTTGCAGACTCTATAGACTACTAGAGTCTGTAGTGAAGGACTATAGTGAAGGAATGTCCCATTAAAATGTTAAAGATTAAGAGGTTCTACCTGTGCCCTGGAGAATACAGATATCAGTTGTTTTATGACTAATTTGAAGGATGAGGAAGTCTTCACTGCAGAAGTCAGGGTGTTCGAATACATGTGCTACAGTCAATGTACTCTGTTGAAGTGTTGCACGGAAATATATTGACAGAAATGCTGTGGGCAAATTTAGAACCCCAAATGGCCACCCATAAATACTACTTGTGTTCATGTTCAAGCTATTGGCAGGCGTTAAAGTATCTCAGTAAACAAGCATTTTGTGGCTTACTGAAAGTAATTAACATATAGAATACAAAAGTTTCCAGTGACTGAAGACAGAAATTTCAAAGGCATAAATTTTCTGGAGTGGTATTAAATTAGTGCTGTAGATGAGAAGAAAGAAATGCTAGTTATATGCACAATCACTCCTTTTGGCAAAAATTTTCTGAAACAGAAGAAGCAAAACAATCGATCTTTAGAATCCCTTAAGAAGTGTGATCATATAAAGCCAAAATATTCCCTGGTACAATTATCATTGAAAGGAAAGGAGACCTATCAAACTGTGAAACACCTTATGTTGGTCTGGCAAAATAGCTCTAATAAATGTTAATCAGAAAACATAATGAAATTCTGCACAGCACTGCCTAATTTTATTGCAAAGCATTGATATAGGCATCAGTTCAGCTACTGGCCAGTCAAAGACTATGAAGTGATGACAATCCAGGCTAATAATAACACAGAGATCGTTAAAAGGCGACGTGGTTTTAATACAAATGAGAGAAGAATATTACGCCTGCCTATAGCATGTTTTCCAATGGATTCTATCATGATGGATTTGTTCTGCTCTGCTTCACATGTTTCCCAACACCTGACCATAATGAATGTACCCAACAGACAGTCTCTTTAAGCTACACAAAAAGTAAACTTAGTTGGGGCTTAGGTTGTAGTTTTGGTCCAAAATGACTTGACCTGTTCATATTAATTTATTCTTTTGGCATCATTATATTTTTCCTTTTTTTTTTCCTTCCCATCTCCTCCTATGTAATAGCCAGTTCTTCTGATGTGTTTTGGAAGAGTCTCCGTACCCAGTTACCAAGCTAAACAAATGAACCCTGATCAGCTACTGTCTGTTCCCTGTTTTGTGGGACACCATGTGTGGGAATATCACTTTGGTATTTTATAATGAAACTTGGTAGATAAAGTTTTCTCAGTTCCACTGAGAATTCAGAATTTGGAGCGACTGAATCCAGTGTGTATTCCCAGCAGGACAGTGCACACATACTCACAGAGAGTATTTCTGTACCTGCATACAAGGCTGGGCACACGAAGCAGCGCAGGCAGACACTCTCAGCACACACACAAACACAAATGGCACCAACAACCTCATCTGGCTGAGCATGGGGAAGGTCTCAGCAGGACAAAGGCCGACTGTGAGTGATTGAATCCAAACTTTACAATTAGATTTTAACTTTTACTTTTGCTTATTCAGAGTTGCATCATTATAGCAAGATGGCTTGACTGATATCTGCTTTAGACAGAAAGAGGAGACAAGGGCTGTGGAGGGCCTTTTGTTTCTTTGTGTACACGACATTGCAGAGATCAGATAGAGAAGTCTAAGTATTGTGCAGGTTTTGGTTCTCACTAAACAAAGGAGGTGGAAGAACAGCGTCTCCATGTTAAGTCTGAATGAACAATGCTATCACTGGGAGCTAAGTAATGGGCACAGAGTAATGATTGAATAAACTCTGTAATAAAGCTGTAATTTATAAAGCAATTTTTAATATCCTATATTTCCCATTACAAATTGAAACAGAAATGCCAGGTGAGATTTAGAAAGAATCTTCTTAGCAGCTGGTTCATAAATCAATTTTTTGATGTAATATTGGTCTGAAATGACTTTTTGCTAGCTTATTTTATTCTTTAGAACAGGAGAAAAATAATCATACAGTGTACTGTACAAAAAGTCTTCATATCAGTTTATCTGACGATATCGCAGACCTTTTCCTTGCAGTATTTTATTTTCTCTGAGCAGCCTTGAATGCTCAGAACACCAGGTAGGAGATAGTTGCTTAGAATGTAGAAGCTACTAAAACCATAGTAGTTAAATTCCTGCTTACAATCTGAATGAGACAGTAAGGACTGTCTTTTGGGAATGACAGGATGCAGTAGGAACTGACAGAGGATAAATAGCCTCATTCCAGTTTTTGAAATGCTGAGGGCAGAATATTCTGTTCCTGGTGGATAGCTGACTTTATTGCAAAAATATATTACTTAAATTTTGAGTCTAGCAGAGAGATTTTTTAAAATGGAATGGGCTTCCAATTTCCACACATTCATTATAAAACCCTATTAAAGTCTGAATTTCTGACAATAGGTGCAGCATCTAAAAGGCATGCGCAGAGCTCAGACAAAATCCAGCATAAGCTACTAGCTGTAGCTTGTTACAGGAGAGTGAACACTATGAGAACAGCAACATCAAAGCACTTGGTCAAAGCACATAGGGCAAGAAAAAAGAGCCTGAAGGGAAAATGCAGTTTTCTGTCTTGCATATGACCTGAATACTAATTTTTCATAGGAAAAATCAGGTAGGTCATTTACAAACAACAGAATTTCTTTGAAGTGTTTAGTCAGAAAGAACACTTCCTTCTCCTGTGCTTGTCCCACTCATCCTCCACTGTGAGCCACAATCACCTCTTCCACCTTCCAGTTTCCACGAGGCCAGGATGCATTTGGGATCTACCATAATGCCATAAATCACTGAAGATTCCAGCCTGGAACTTGTTGACTTCTTGGTCTTGTTGTGCTCAGCACAGCTTAACTCTCAATCACGCAGAATTTCTCAGTATTTCAGGACAAATGAACGTTTAACAACATCAACTAAAAAGGACAGATGACAGAAGAACCCAGCAAACACCTACATTTGTGAAGCTATTTAACTGGTTATGTTTCCAGACTGTATCCAACTGTACTTTTTAAGCAAGCCAAGGTTAAAGTAGAAGGACAAACTGTGAGCTATTTCTGTGACCTTTCAGAAGAGAAAAGAGTCTGAGAGTTTGAGCCCTTAAGGAAAGGCAGTCAAAGCATTTGACATCTTGTTTACCCTACCAGATGATCTTTATTATTTTCCTTTTTTGCTGCCAAAACCTACCCAATATAAGTGATGTAAATAATTGACAGAAATACTGTTTTCCCCACCTATTATTATTTAAAAACAAAGCTCTATACAGAGGTTTACAGTATCTTGTTGAGGAAAAATTTTCCCTTAAAATGAATGCACTGAGGTTGGCACACATCAATGTAACTTTGTATTTTTCCACACTCTTAGCCCACAGCTCAAAATTGTTAACAGCACAAAAATGAACTGAAGAGGGCAGTCCAGTCTCAATCTTCATAGCTTCCAATGTCATCAGTTCAACCGTTTAGAATGCCAATGGAGAAAAGAAGAGGGAATCTTATTCCTCTCTTTTCCTTTCATTTTTTTTTACAGTTGAAATAAAAATGTAGTGGCTCAGATAATAAAATGAGAAAAAAGTTTGCATGTATGACTAGTCCAGTGACCATTTCAGAGCTTATTTGGGACACTGGCTTCTAGTCCTTGGTCCAGTGGACGACTTTATACTTCATTACAAAATATCTAGGTGGCTATGATGTGCCGCTGGTGAGGACTTACAGACCTCTGTCCCAAAAAAAAAAAAAAAAAGCAAGCACCTAAAACCATATCTTCAATAACCAAGCTGAGTTCTTTCAACAGTGAGGTATTGCAGACTGACAGCCACCACCTTCAGACTGGTTTTCAGGAAGGTGGGAGGCTTTGGCACTATCTCTGAAGCAATTGTCTTGTGTTGAGTCACCTGTATGAATTAATGGGATGAATCCTGAAGGGGAATTGGCATTCCTCCAGCTCCTCACAGCCCACACAGAAGTGATCCTGCACATGCCTACCAACAAACCTATAGAGACAGTGAGGAAGATTCACTTGTTTTTATTTGAATACCAACTAAGGCAGGCAGGAACACAAATCCTCCTAGTGCACCCATACTTCCCTTCACTTCCAGAAACATACACTTAGAACCTGTCATCTAGTGCCTGTTCCATGAACTTGAGAGAAAGAGATTTCACTGACATGATGTTAAGTATCTCTGATGGATTTGCTCCAAGGTAGCTTTATTTAAGAATAATTCACTGGAATAGGACACTCACTCGTGTCTTATATCTTCCTGAGGTACTTTATTCAAGTAGAGGCTTGGCTGTGTAAGCAATTTTAATTAACACTTAAAGATAAGCCTTCACCATCTGCTCGCCTTTATAATTACCAATGTAAAGGGAATCTCATTCTCAGTAGTATCATTAAAATACAAGATAATAAAGAAAATACATAAATGCATGCCGTTTTCTTTTCATTCCAAGGGCACTCATTTGCTGTGTTCCTTTTTACTGGTTTTGTCTCATCTAGGACTCAAAGGACAGAGCAGCAGTAAATGGTGCCCAAATATTTCCTTGACTGAGCCCTTGGGACTGCCTTTGAAATAATGTATGACTCACATGAGCTTCTGAATCACAGAAGAGAAAATTGTATTGTACCAATATCATTATGGACCAATGAAACTTTGCTTTAAAGAAATTCCATGGAATTTTTCTTTAATAAATTCCCCAACTTCATCTGTAATGAGGGGAAAGGGTATTCATCAAGAATGTAAAAGTAAAAACAGGACAGATACCAGCAAAAGCCGCAAAAAATTAATGAGAGAAGTAAATAAGTTTCTCAAAGTATTGTAGTACCTAAAGCTATAATTTCCATTCTCCAGGTACTTGGACCCTCCTTTAGTTATGGTTTCACGTGTCCTGCAATGACCTTGCAACGTGCAGATCAATCTATCCATCTTTTCCATCAGTGCAGGGAGAATGCTCAGAAGCTCCCACAGCCTCCTGCAGTGCCACCCAGCCATAAACGCTTGTTATCAGCTTATACCAAGGACAAAGCTGAGACAAGAGCCAACAAACCACTAGAACTGAGGGGAAAGAGCCCTCTCAGCAGCACTGACCAAGAAGATTTTGTGTCATAAACTAAGAAACTCTTAGCAGTTAGTTCCCAGTATATTTGGGAAAAGTTTATCTTTTGAACTGTCTTTACTGAAAAAGACAAGTGCATGAAAGAAGGGGTCCTACCATCACTTTCTTTTGCTAATGGAAGAGAGACCAAACACAGGGCTCTGTGTAAATATCAGTCTCTTGGCTCCCCAAAGGCCCTCTGGAAGACCCTTTCCCTGACTCCCTATGCCCAAAGAAACCCTCTATATAGTTTTTCTATTGTTCAAGTACAGAGACAGATAAGGTTCCTTTGCAGAAAGGGCATCAGTGATATTTTGAATGAAAATAGTTATACTTGCTATTAAATTACTAGTACTATTTTTAGATGTAAACAAAGAAGATGTCATTCTATAAATTATTCAACAGCTGTCAGATAGAAACATTAGGACTCACAGAGATTTTAACTTGCCCAGAACTGCAGTCTGGTTTGCTCCCAATTGCGGATTTTTTCCCAAGGAAAAAACAATGTTTTTGAAATTAATTCAGATACAAAATTATTCAAATAATATATTAATCTTGGATTTGTAGCTCCTAATTCCATTCGTTTCTTCATTACTTCAACATTTTATTTTTTGCTTTACTTTTTTTCTGCAGTTTTTGATAGTTAATGCTAAATAGTCTTAATTCATAAATGTCTCTAATACTTAGACTTATGGAAAGATTTCAGCTTCTTTCCATATTTCTGTCAGTGTTGACAATTCCTGATATAAGCACATTTCATTAATCAAACTAAAAATGAGACCTATCAAATGTCAGTAATAACGTAGATATGATCTGTTATCTCTTTAGTCACAGCAAATGATTTCTAGTATGTTATCCAATATTTATTTGTATTTTTTCATTTCAGTGTGCTAAGGTAAATAACAAAATATGTGAAGTCATTCTAAATTTCCTTGCAACACTGAAAGATAAGAGGTGAATACCATTTCTGATTTTCTTTTAACTTGAGGATCCTTCATATCAAACATGTTGAAGTTGCATGAAACTTAACTTTGAATTTCTTCCACTCACAGAAGGGCTTGGGACAAGATGATTTTCAGAGGTGCCCTCCAAATGTCTGGATTCACGGTTTGTATGAGTGAAATCACTCTGATGTGAAGCTCAAGGCTATACTGATAAAATGCATCAACACCAGCAGGAGCACACAGGCCTCAGATCTTGCTCCTGCCCACATAGCTGCCTTGATAGAAACTAGTTCCCATCCAGGAATGGTATCTTCATATAGCTTAAAATTATCTAAAAAGAGCTCAGAAAACCACCACCTTGCTCTCACTGGTACAAAGTCTCTTTCTTATTGCTCTCCTGCTCCACCAGAGGGTTACACTAACTTGGAAATTCATAAAATAACACGTGTTGGAAAGGATGTCTGGAGGTTATCTATTCCACCACTCCCAGCCTCTCAAAGCTGGGTCAGCTTAGATCAGGTTGTCCAGGATCTTCTCCAGCTATGTTTTGAGTATTTTTTAAAATGGAATCTCCACATCACCTTGGAGCAGCCTGTTCCAGTTGTGCATCCGTGTTTGACAGATGCAGCTGAGGTACCCCTATCAGTAGTTTGCACAGAAGGTGGTCCTTTGGTAGAACTCTAGTTTGTTGTAAAACACTTGCACAGTGCTAGAAATGAATGCCAGTTTCATAAATGCGAGGCCTAATCTTTCAGACTTTGTCATATATATCATGTTTATTCCTTCAAGCCAATCTAAATAAGAGCAACAGAAAGAACGTGTTTACTCAACATCTCCGCACAGCCATTGCTTTAGCTCCTGTCCATGAATCTAAACCGTGCTGATATATCAGAGACTATTCTTAATCAAGGCTCCAGGACTGCACAGAGAAGGTAAAGTACAGATTTTCATTTTTTGGAGTCAGTGAAATGATGTTATTGAAAGGATTGTACTTGAATATGATGAAAGTAAAACAGGATCTGAAGAATTTCTAAAAACCTTCCTTATTGTGAGTCAGCACAGAGAATTTGCTGGCATCTTTTTATTTTTCAGTTTTTATACCAGCTCTTACAGGATGCCACTTTAGAAGCAGTTGGACATTTTTGCAGCGTGGGTTTTTTCCCTATATTTTTTGGGTAAAATTTCTTGTTTGCCTGAGAGTACACAGACATTTTGAAGATAATACAGGGATGCTGTATACTCAGATCTTTAATGCTGCTAAATGATGTGTTCCATGCTTTGAAGTTTACAAAAGGGCTCTAGAAGCTGGGATTTAAATGCCCACCCCAGAAATATAAGATATCATAGCTATATACTTATGATTCCTGTGCATTGCATGAAGATGATCAGACACTTTACAAAACAGCCTCAAATCCAGCATGTTTACCAAGAAACTAATGTCAGCAAGAGAATGAACAGCCTGTCTTTCTCCATGAATAGCATAAGGCCCCTGAGTGGTTGCAGAAGAGCAATGCATTTTTTCTTTTTATTCCAGAGGGTTTGCTGAAAGTGCCAGCACTGCTCCTGAACATGCTTCTGTAGCTGCAGATAGAGAATCGATTCAAGGGTTCTGAAGTAAGCAAGGCTGAAGGCCTGAAACTTCCTGCCCTAAGTTGTTTGCCCAGTAGTGGGACTTCTGGATTCAGATCTCTGCTAGAGCAGAAATACAATTATCTTAGAGATCCACAGATTCCAGGCTAGTCTTACTTCTTGTCCTCTTGGCTTCACAAGTTTGGCATTATCATCTGGTAATACATGTGCACCTATGGAATTCACCTTCTCCCTGCAGCTCTAAGAATTGACTGCTTTTGTGGGTGAAGCACAGGTTCATGACAGAAGGGTGGTCACTGACACCACTGTCCAAGGGAAAACTGGGCATAGCTTGGGATTTCACTGCTCTTCTTTCCAGTTTCGGCCAAGAGATATTTTAGCAGATGCAGAACTTCAGTTGTAGGATATATAGAACTTTGAAACTTGTCTGGGAGATGACTAGTGAATTTCAAGAGTTTTCAAGTTTATTTAGCAACTGAGCAGATGTTTTCTCATCTGTAATTTTGAACCTTGACACCCTGAGATTTATCTATATATTGTATCTGGCACCGAGAGCCTTTCCTGTATGTTCTCCTTATTACAATTACCACTGAAGCTGCCCTTTTTATATCACCAAATTCAATTCCTGCAAGCAGCCTTTTAATTAACTCTGATGTTCAGTAGACCAGTCGTCAGAGAAAGGCGAAAGGGGATAATAAAATTTCATTTTGCCCATGCTTACTCCTACTGAAAATTATGACTCAGTGGGAGAAGAGGAGGCCGATATGTAGCAATGAATGATTCATTACAAATATTTCAGAACTCTGACAGCACTTATCATTAAATTTTTTATAAATGTTTTTCCTGGAGAGAATCCCATGTCCAGATCACTCTTTCAGTGCAGGCAGGCTCAGTTTCACTCAAAACAAAGGTGACCAACAGCAGCTTCAAGCAAGCCCTGCAAGCCCTTCAAATTTCTAGTTTCCTTTGAGGTAATCTTGAGAAATTTTGGATTTATGTACATTTTCCCCAGGCTTTTAGGGGTGGTAAGTAAAGACTGTATATGTTTTGTAGATGCAACCCAAAATCAGTTCCTGGGGAATTTGGTAGTTGGGTACTAGTCAAAAAAATGAAAATTTCTTGACAACTAGGAGAAGGTAATTTATTTTTTATCAGAATAACTTGTACAGACAGAAGAAATAGGAAAAAGTTAATGTACAGACACTTTGTGTATTGAGCAGAAGGCCCAGATTTTAAAGCTGCACAGAAAGTTGAGTTCTTGCTCTTGCACAAACCAAAAATAAACATATCCTTATACCTGATAATTTTTCTATGACTTAAATTTTTCTGCCTGGATCTTTTAACCAAAAGAACAGCAAACCTCTCCCAGATGATTTCATGTTGTACAGTTAAAATCTACAGCAGCCGAAACAAAGGAGTGATTTAGAATCTTCATTTAAAAGGAAAAAATTTAAGCAGAAAATGACTAATCTTGCATCACAAAAAGTGTAGTTGAGGTACAATCTGAATACTGACAAGCATCATCTTGTTCCAGGTGCCATCTGCAGTTTCTTTACAGATAAAATGCTGTGGGTGAAAACCTTCTTACAAGCACCTGCTGCCAGGGAGCTCGCCCAGCAAAAGCTGCCCCTGCTCTGAGTCAGCTTTATTTCAACATCCACACTACTGAACAAAGTTGTCTTGAGAAAAGGGGCACTGCAGAGGGGTCCCAGCCATTCAATCCTCCCGCTCTGGTCCATCACAGCTGAGCATTACCTAATCCCTGATCGCCAGTACTGTTCAACATGAGCTTCCTGCTGCTCAGGTGTGTCTCTGGAGAAGACAAACATGTGGACAGCATGACGTAGCCATAGCTGAGAAACAACCTGAAGGCTGGATGGTAGGAGAAAGAGCTGCATCTCTGGCATTTTGAATCAGACTTGGGGTTAAAGATCAGCCCAGCTCTCTGAAAGAGCCTGTAGCTGCTCCAGCACAGGCTGGCAATGCCTGAGTGAGTGGGATTGCTGTGGCTCCTGGCTGCAGGTCTGTGGCCTTTTCTCAGAGCTGTGCAAGCCTTCACCCAGCTGCCCAGACAGCACCTCCTCTTGCCTCCCTCAGGCTGTCACTCTCAGGCTGCTGTGGCCACAGCCTTGTCTCTGCAAACACCAATATCCTTGCTATGGTGGGTCCCCATGGACAATGGTTTCCGCCAGTGCAAGGATCACCCCTTCTTTCCCACTTTTCCTACTCCTTGACTACAGTTTCAGTTTGTGATATAGGAAAAATACTACCTGGGGTGATTAATAGAACAGATCACCTTTTTTCCTATGTTTTCTATTTCTTGGCACAACTTGTTGTGTTGTTGTGGTTGTTCTTCTTCTTGTCCTGACCATGCTGCTTCCCTGTTCCACCCTTAATTTCTATTTTTCTATTTATTTCAAGGGGCTGGGGTGGGCCTTGACTCTGTGAAGGCAATGTGTTTATAATATTTTAAAAAGTTTTCTTTGAATAAAGACCAGCCTCAGCCCTCCTGTCCTGTCAGCATTTCCAACTTGTCCAGGATGATCTGAAAAAAGGGTCTGAGCATAATTTTTGCAACGTAAGTTTTTGCAATTGCTCCTGACCTGGCTCAGGAGCAATCACTTCCTGGCATAAACCCCAATGATACTGTAAAATTAATTCTAGGGGGGAAAAAAAGCTTGTTGAAAATAATTTGATAAAATACATAATTTCTCTCAGGAAAACTAAGCTGTACAGAAAACTGGCATGCTTTAATTCACTTAACTATAAAAAAGTTACATTTTTTTAAAAAAGAGGAAACATTAATTATGAATAGCCTAGGCTGTTGCAGGAAGAGATATATGTATGGAAAATGAAGTTTGACTCTGCTTTTCTGTAGTGTTTCTGTTGAAATAAAGTATGTTCTTTAGCACATGACTAACTCTAATTGTTTTGGTAGGAAAAAACCATGTAAAAATTATATACCTTATTGCCATACAATGCGTCTGTGATCGTGACTTCTAAAGTTGGAATAAAAAAGAAAAGAGACCTTTCTTAATCATCACTTGGTGTTAATACAAAAGCACCATAAGGAGCAGATGAAACAAACCATTTAAGTTAATATACACTTGTCAAGCAAGAAGCAGTATGATGGCATGACTCCAGTCTCTCAGAGGAAGGAATTTTTTTGTTCAGTGAAAGCTGATATCTCAGTGAGCCACCCAGCACAAAAATAGGAAATGAAGCTAAGAAATGCAAAGCTCTTCCATTCCTCTCATCTTTTCTCTTTTCTTCCTGCACCAATAAATTGCTATCTTTAATTTTATGGGAGCATAGAAAGAAGAAAACAAACCATAGCTTGTCATCAGAGCTTGACAAAAATGGGAAGAAGTTTTCTTCTGTTGTCAACATACAATGACAATTTTCACAGCACTGTTACAGGTATCAGCTCCCTATAAATATTTCTGTCCTATTATAGCTAAGCAGTACTTAGGGGACAGAAAGCAGTTGAATGCTTTCAACTGAATGAAAACTTATCCCTTGCTAAAGGAACAAACAGTCAGTGGACTGCCAGCAACGTCACGTAGCAGATTCTGGATGACATGCATGCCAGAGTTCATTTGGATCTCTCACATTTAAAGGACAATGCTCTCTTGTGTGCCAATCTGTACTTCATTACCTCATTAGGTAAAAATCAAACAAGGGCCCAATCCTCTCTCAGCAGACTAGTCTAGTTGATAACTCCCTAATTCATATTTTCATTAATTCACAAATTCATTAGCTGACAAAGGCAACAGCTCACAAATTCACTCTCTCAGCCAGTGTACGTGTTGCTCTCACTTTAGCTTAGTAGTACTGCTACTGCCATACATCAGGCTTTAGCCTGAGCTGTGTGTTAAGCCAAAACCTGGGCAGGAGTCAAGCAATCACCCACACTCCACCACTTCAGTATAGGCAAAAAGTCTGTAAGCCCCATGCTGCAGTGTGTGAGGTACTGCTACTCTTCCTGCCTCCCTGTGAGTGAGGGTAGGGCAAAGCTTTGAGCATTGGAAAGTCCATTTCCATTGGAAAGTCTAGCATCACAGTTTATTATTAGATAATATTCTTTCAGCATGATGTTAGCACTAATTCTAAATGCATAAAAAAAATAAAATACAGAAAAAAAAATACAATGATCCTGAGTCTCAACCTAAGATGCAATATGCCAGTTGCAGATAGTGCACAATCCATAAAAATCTCATACCAATGATATTTAGCAGTTTGTTCAAATCCTGGTACAGTCTTGACAGTCTGGTCAGTATAGAAACAGTAATTTGCTTTTCATGAGCAATTGTTTTCTTATACTAGTTGATTAAAATTTTCAGTTCTTCAGTTTGAGAAGACATGTACCATGTCCCACAATGTTCCTAAAAGTCCTGTCCAAGTTGTAAGATAGTATTCCAGCAGCAAAAATATGAATTAGATTTTTAGTTTCTATAAAGTCATCCTGTCATTACAGAAAACATCAAAACGCAAACCAAATGCATATACAGCCCAATTTTTACTTGAATACAGCCATGCAGTGATCACACACTTAGCCTAAATAGCAGCTACCTGAGGCCATATTATTTGTACAAGGGCCTTGTAGTTCTAAATGTTCAGGGCAGTACCGTTAGTGCTTTCCCCATTTTACATCCATGAGTATTGATCGGGTTGCCTTTGTTATCCATGCATTTGGCCCCTTGAACTCTCAGCCACACTCTACTGGCTTCAATAATAGGGAATGGGGTGCGTAAATGGTTCATTTTCACTTTCCCTACTTATGGTGTGGCGCTAAACAGATCTACCCCACAGACTATTTTTGCATGCTACTCCTAAGCTTTGATAAATTGAAGTTGCAACACTGGCATCAATCCAAATAATTGGGTCCCTAACATCACAAGATTCCCATTACAGATCCAATGGGCTTGCAGTCCATATTCATTTACAATAAAGGTTTTCATGACAACACAAACAATGGCATTGCTGAAATTTGAAACAGATTTGTGAACACTAGGATACATTTCCTTGAAAATCTTCTGGAGTTTTCTCCAAGGGTTTAGGCTAATTATCAAGATGTCGGTAGTTGCATCCTTGCCATTTATTATATCCAGGGTCTGTCCAATTATAGCTTGTCAGCTTAATAGTCCTACACTGGACACTTAATTATTAAGGACTTCTGAACTGATAGAGTTCAATGCTCCTGTGCCCAATCTAACTGTTCCTAATCCAGACAGATTCCTAACTTTGCAGATGTTCTTTTGGGACAGCACCGTTGTTCACATGTAAGTACTATACATTATGATCAATGAGATTATACTTGAGTTAATGTTGTCCCATCAAACCCAAATGGTACATCCAAAAACTTCAGAGGTAAAAATTGCAAATCTTTTTAGAAATCTTTGAGTAACGATTACTGCTGCAGTAGTGAGAATGGGAACCAGGGAAATTTCGAATTTTGTCCTGCTCCCTGTGGGATGCAACCTTAATGGCTAGTTGGCTCACAGACTTACAAAGAATTCTAATGGTTCTGTTTCCCAGCAGGCATCACCATCCCTTGTTGTGTTATCTGTTATTTCACATGTGTACAACTGTGCAAGAGGAAAAACTTACACAGAAGAGCAGGAGCTTCAATAGTGTTGTGATTGTTTGGGGGGGTCCTTTACAATGCATTAATTTCTTCACCCAAGTCCAGGTTGACAGATTCTGGGAGAGATCTTTCAACAAATGTAAGGTACAGGCAGTCAGATGGATGTCTGATTCTTGCTACGTCAGTAGTGGGTTTTGAGTATACTGGGCCTCTTAGCCTATGTCATGGAAAAGGTGTGCTTGATTATACCATCATCCATAGGTGTGCTTGATTATTGCGTTGTGCAACAACCTTTCCCTAACAGTATCTGAGAATTCCCAACGGAAGGGTCAGGCTTGTTTGATATATGAAGGATACTGACTTTCTAGATGTTGTCAACATTCTCTCTGGTGATAGCACCCCACCATAGGGAGTGTTAATGTAGTTTCAAGGAATAGGTACCGTACTTGCTGGATGGACACTTTCCACAGCAAACAAATGCATTTCACTCGTATGTCCAGGATATCAGTGGCTCATTGGGAATACGAAAGACCTATGACTTGGACTGTATTTACTCTGTAATGATAAAGTTCACTTCCACTTCCTATGTTCCTTTCCCTCAAACCCACTGCAAAGTAACCCAGTGTTTTCAGAGCAGCAGTGGTGAATTCTCGTCTGATGTCCTAGATGCCACACTGAGGTGTTGGTTCAGCACAGGAGATTGATCAAAACTTTTATGCAGTGACTACCAGTTGCTGTTTGCCAGGATTTTAAAAATTGCACAGCCTCTAATAAATTTATTTCCTAATTATTGACACAATTTTTTTAACCAACTGGCCTCATCTTTCTCCTACACCACTACTCTGAGGTCAACATAGTCAGGCAAAGTCCACTTAACTCCATGCCCAAGATAACATTGTTGTATTAATTTATTTTAAAAGTTACCTGACAGTACCTGTTGTGTCATTGGCAGTGTAGCAAAACCTGGTGGCAAAACACTGTACAGGGGTCTTACATGCTACACCTAAAGGTACTGGTTTACCAGCCAGCACAGGTCTAAGAATAGGTGTTGGCAATGCAATTTATGTTCCTTCCCTGGGTCAGGGGCTCAGTCTCTGCCAGTCCTTTGTAAGCTGGTAACAGCTTCTTTTCAAAAGTGGAGTGACACTGCTTATCATTGCCACATGCACACATTCACTGCCCAACAGTGACCTCCTGTGGCAATGGCAATGTTTCCAGTTCTTTCGACAAAACAGCCGTGGTCAGACTGATCAAAATGTGAACAAAAGGAGTAAATGGAAGGAGTAAAAGGAGTAGTGGAATCCATGCCAGGTGGAAGCAAATTGCTCCCTATCTAATTCTGGTACATGTCACAGGATCATAGAATGAGACAATGATGGTCCAACCTTTCTTGTCAAAGCATTGTCTAGACAAGACGGCCCAGGCACCTTGCTCAGCTGGATCTTAAATGTATCCAGTGTTGGGGAATCCACTGCTTCTCGGGGGATATCATTCCAATGGCTGATTGTTCTCACTGGGAAGAATGTTCTTGTGGTGAAACAGAATTCCCTCAGGAATAACTTTTACCCATTACCCCTCATCCTTTCCATGAGATTTCTGTAAAAATAGAATCTCCATTTTCTTTGTGGCCACACTTCAAACACTAGAACATGGTAATAAAGTCTCCCATAAGTCTCTTTTTCTCAAGGCTGAACAAACCTACTTCCCACTGAACAAACCTAGCCTCTCTTCATATGTCAGGCTTTCCAGTCATTGGGTCATCTTCTCTGGACCCTCTCCAGCCCATACACATCTGTTTTGCATACTGGGGACCAAAACTGGACAGTATTCCATATGAGTGCTGAATAGAATGGGATAAAGACTCCTCTGCCTCTGCTGGTGACATTGTTTTTGATGTAACTCAGCATCCTGTTACCTTTCTCTGCATTGTTCACCCATATTGAGCTGCTTGTCCACCCGGCCCCCCAGGTCCCTTTCCACATAGCTGCTCTCCATCCAGGTAGACCCCAGCATGTGCTTCACTCCTGGATCATGTTTGCCCAGGTGCAAGATCTTACATTTGTCCTTGTTGAACTTCATAAAGTTCTTTCTAGCCCATTCTTGCAGCCTATCTAGGTGTTCCTACAGGGCGTGTCTCCTTTCCAAAGGGTCCACTTCCCCACTCAGTTTGGCGTCATTGACAAACTTCAACTGAGTAAAGTAATGCTGCTGGGGAGGAGAAACACAAGCCCTGCTGGCTGTTAAACTGTAAGGGCACTAGGTTGATCCTTCTCTTGAGATGGAGAAGAGAACAGCAACAAAACAGGTACCAGTGGAGACAGGAGCAATGGGTGTTCATTATGTCCCTTCCACTTCCAAAGAATTCCTCTCCACCCCACAGATGAGTGGTCTGGCCACAGCTTTTGTAGCAGCTCCTTATCCTTCTCTGGAGCCAGAGCCTTTCTTCCCTAACAAAATGGTGCCAAACACAGCCTTTCCAGGTGACCTGTGATGCACTTGGTGACAACTCTACAACTGACTCAGGCTTATGCAGGACCAAGCTGATCCAAGCCAGGGATGCCAGGTTCAAGACCTGCAGTCCCTACTGCTGCTCTTGAGTCTGCTGCTGAACTGCATGGGTACTGGAGGCTTCAAGGTGCTTTTCCTCCTTGCTGCCCTGCAGGAGAACAAAGGCTCTGAAGATGTGACCCTGGTGTTGTGTTTCTGCCTTTTCTTTTTCAACAAGCCTCTCTGCAGAGAGACCTGTTGGTCTTTTAGGATGTCCCCAGGGCTCTGCTCTGCCTTGGTCCACTTCCCCTGCTGTGACCAGAGGAGACCAGCTAAGAGCAAAAATCTGCCAACAGGGATGTGTTAGTGTCCTCTGCCTCAAAGGAAGTGGGGGCTTAACTTCCCCAGGAGGGCTAAGCCAGGTCTCTGAATCTGAGGGAGAGGCAGTAGCCAACATCATCTGACCTAGGAGGTTGAGGAGCTTCTGGAGGACCAGGAGCATGTTCTAAGGTAGAGGATGTCCATCTACTGCAGCTGCTGTACTGCCATTCTGACCACAGAAAGAGGAGCAGGCACTCTGAGGCATGACCCCATCTTGGACTGAGTTCCAAGCATAAGGAGAGCTTTGGCACGTGTCTGACAGGTGTTTACCATGTAGGACAGCTTGGTGAAGAATGCCTCCAGAGGAGGCAGCAGTATGCCAGGCCTGCGTCTCCTTCTGTGTTTGTTTCCCTCAACAGTGAGGGTTGTTGGGGCTTCTTTGGGTCAAGGCTGGTTCTGCTGGTGTAGTGCCAGAGCACACAGTGTGTCTGACTCACAGCCTGTGGTCAGGGCTGTGAATGGCCACCATCTGTCTGGTCACCCAGTGGCCACTATGGCCATTCAGGCAAAGGTCAGCTGGACCCGACAGCAGTGTCCCCACAGTCTGTGGCATTGCACACAGCTGACAGAGAGTAGTGCTGAGGCAGAACTGGGCCTGTGAAGGTTTCAGCAAAGCATTGTATTGGCATGAAGACTTGAGTCTGTTGGTTTTGATCAGTATTAGAGTCCTGCTGCCCCAACCTTCTGCATGGGACCATTTCAGAAACTTGGCTATGGGCAGAACTGCTTTGAGCCCAGATGGACAGGGATGGTTTTTTGGAGAGTGCTCTAAAGGACTGAGCAGTTCAGGGCTGGTGCATGGAGAGAGAGTGGGGCAGGGCAGTCAATAGGAGCAGTGTTCAGGGAGGGTAACAAGCAAGAAAGCAGAGGAGAGCACTGTCATTGATAGGAAACACTTGGCAACAGCAGCAGCTTTCCCTGGCTCTTTGTGCCTTGCAGACTTCCCTGCCTCTGCCCGAGCTACAGGCGCAGCAGGAACTGTGAGTTCAGACTGGGCAGACGTGCACTGGATCAGAATGCTGTGCACCTGTCGAGTGCCTCTGAGCTCACAGCAGCCTGCCTGGAGACTGCTTTTAAAAGAAAAAGCTAACAACCTGTGGTTTCCATGGCTGTTTTCTATAGGAACTGCTTTCCCATGCCTCTATTGTTCTTTTTTTCTTGGCCTGCAGAAAAAAAGTTGAGAGGCACTGAGTGAAGCTCTGACCTTGAGACTTGTTAAGTCACTGTCACGCTTGCTACTGAAGCAAGCTGCTTTGTTAAGTCACTCTTGCATCAACAAAATCGATTGTCCCTTCTTTTGAGAGTGAAGTGCAGGACTCCATCCATGATGGCAGCATGAAGGCCATTGCCAAGCCTGAAGCAAGCTGGGGTCCCAGGCTTTACTGGAGTTGTGAGGAAGGGCATGCTGCAGAAGTCTTGACACAGAGGTTTCTCTCCTCTCTCCAGCATGTATTTTTTTTATTCCCCATACTATTTTTTCCCCCTCTAGTTTCCTGTCATAGCCAGCCAAAAGGCTGGTGCTGATGAAACAGGCCCTGTTTATGGCCACACTTCTTTTTCCTGTTGTCTCACACTTCCTGATAGAGGAAGAGAGTGCCATGGAATTAGAGTTGCCTTAGTCATACCTTCCTCTCCATCCACGTCTTGAGTCCTCCCCAAGGGAGTACCGTAAAGAAAGGACAGTCTCAGCAGTCTGTATTTACACGTGCTGCTGCGGTCTGATCTCTGTGGCACTGCTCTGCCAGCAGTCACACATCACAGAGGAAAAGGCCATTCACTTCCCCTTCTCATTTCAGAAGGAGCCCACTGGGTTTTTTCTCACCTCAGGCTGCAGACGCTGGGCCACTGTGGAACTCGAGCCACAGTTCCTGCCTGTCTTGAGTCAGGTCCCACAGGCATCCTGGAGAAGAAGAGGGGAAGGTATTGGGTCCGTTTTATCCGGCAATAGATCTCATTTATTTTCCCCAGACAGAGTGCAAGGCCATTGTGCTGGGGATGCAAATGGGCAGGGGAGCACAGCTGGGGTGGGTGGGAGGTGGCTCTGATGGCAGCTGGCAGCACTTGGCACATATGGAAGGCAGGATGGCAGATGGGGCAGCACAGAAACAGCTCTGTGTGATGGTCAGGGAACACAAATAGTCAGATGGAATAGCTGAGACTGCTCTTGGCACTGAGGAAGCACCAGGAAAGGAAGGCCTGTCATTAGAGAGTGGATGGGGGCGGGAGGGGGATGGAAGCCCAGAGAGGTTTTGTCTGGAGAGACACAAAAGGACGAATTGCCAAAGCTAAAGTCAAGGAAAGCCCCAGTTGTGTCAGCCACAAACAAGTTCAAGTCAAGCGCTGTTCAGCCAAGGGAGAGGCAGTAGCTGACCTCACCTGCCCTGGGAGGACGAGGAGCTTCTGCAGGACCAGGAGCGCATTTCAGGGAGGGAATGTCTGGGAGGGAAATGCCTGAGTGGTACAGTCCTTGGTTTATGGGGTCTTTGTTCTTGTTCCCATCCCAGTTTTCCAGTCCAGGGTCCTGGGTATGCTGAGAACAAGTGCTCTTGCTATTAAAGACTGAAGCTGAGGAGGTATTAAGTACCTGAGCCTTTTCCTCATCCTTGTTGCTATGTTTCCCCCCATATCCAATAAAGTGTTGGAGTAAATTACATAAAATATGGAGAAAACAAGATAAGTTATGAAAATGTTGGGGAAAATCAGAGCCAGTTAGGGTGAAATTGAGAAAATTGTGGAAATTGTGAAAAAATAAAGGGGAAATTCAGGGAAATGGGGGAAAATTAGGGAAGATTGGGGCAAACTAGGATGGAATTAGGGGAAATCTGGAGAAAGTAAAAAAAAATAGAAGTATATTGAAAAGCTTGGTAAATTTGAGAGATAAATTTCAGTTATGGGAAATTAGGGATATATTCTGGTGAAATTTTTGGAAAATTAGAGGGAATTGAGGAAAATTTGGGGAAATTTGGGAAAAATGAGATAGGAGAATCAGGGAAAATGTATGGAAATTTAGGGAAGTGTAGGAGAAACAAAAAAAGCTTGGGGGTAGTGGGGCAAATTGAGGGAGATTAGGGAAAATTCAGGGCGAATAAGAGGAAATTTAGGTGTAAAAGGTCAGAATAGGAAAATTAGGGGAAATTAGGTGAAACAAAGGGAAATTGAGGGAAAATTAGCAAAGTGAGAGAATTAGGAAGAAATTGGGGAAAACAAAATTTGGCCATAATTTGGGGAAATCAAGGGGAAAACAAGAAAATTTGAGACAAATTGCAGAAAAAAATAAGGATGTTTGTGAAAAATCTGAAAAATTTGGGAAAAATAGGGGACACCAAGGAAATTCAGGGCAAATTGATGAAAATACAGCGAAAGCAGGGGGAAACCAAGGAAATTTGTGGCAAACTGGGTGCATTTTGGAAAATCAGGGGAAAACCAAAGACATTTGTGGGAAGATCATGAAACTTTGAAGGGAATAAGGAAAATTAGGTGAAATTCAGACACCTGGTGCTCTATAGGTCATCTAATGGGATTGACGGGGTTTGGATGCCTGGGTGCCCCTGTCTATTCTTAGGTGAGCTTTGGGGGTCGAGGGGGGGAAGGGGAACCTGTAGGGCCAGCCCCATATATGGTTATGAGGTGAAAGTGCCCCACAGCCCCACTGGCGTCACAAGCTGATCGGGTGTCAGGGGTTGTGAGGGGGGGATGTCCCAAAAATATCCCATTGTGGGGGGAGGGAGAGGGAACAAAGGGATGGGAGGAGGGGCACAGATGCCTGAGTTCCCTTGGAGGGGGAAGGGGGGTCACACCTGTCCTTTGTCTGTCTGTCCCCTCCCCCACCCCAGGGGGACCCAGGCATCCAGGCGAGTCTTTTGGCTTGCCTCATCTATCCCATAATAAACCGGGGGGGTGGAGGGGAAGGGGAGTTAGAGGGGGCCCCTATAGGGGCTGAGAGTGGGGTATCCTGTGAGTCTGGGGAGTTCCATGGGTCTGAGGGAGCCCTATGGGGATTCTATGAGGCTAGGAGTGAGTTGTATGGAAGGTCTATAGGGCCGGGAGTGGCCTATGGTAAAGGGGGGAAACTGTCAGGGTCCTATAGGGAAATATTTAGAGGTCCTATGGGGCTGGTCGTGGGTCCTATAGGACCATGGGACTGGGGAGGGGTGTCTGGGAGTGGGTTCTGTGGGGCTGTGCGCACTTACAGGGACCCTATTGAAAGGAAGTAATGGGAACCCTGTGGGGCTGAGAAGGGCTCTGTGCATGTCCTGTAGGGCTGGAGTTGTGTCTTTTGGGTCTGGGGGAGTCCTGAGGAGCTGGAAATAGGCCCTATGAGGTAGGGGGGAGCTATAGGGTCCTTGTGGGTGAGAGATATGGGGGTCCCATGGGGCTGGTGGAGCTTTATAGGTCCATAGGGGTCACTGGACCCTATGGGGCAGTGAAGATCCTATAGGACTACAGAATAGAGGGAGGGCTCTATGGATTTGGGGAGTGTACTGCAGAATCACAGGGGTCACTGTGTCCCTATAGGGCAGTAAGGTGGCCTTGAGGTCACCCGTCTGTCCATTCCTCCCCCCTCCTGGTGACGCAGCTGCAGGGGGGAGGGGGGATATAAGGGGGGTCCCCTAGCCAGCGCCTGCAGACCCAGGGGCAGGTGGGTCAGGGGGCACTTGGAGCACTGTGAGGGTCTGGGAGGGAGTTATGGGGGAACTGGGAAAGAACTGGGAGGAATTGGGATGGAACTGGGAGGGTCTGTGGGTGAACTGGGAGGGACTGGGAGGGTCTATAGGAGAACTGGGAGGGTCTATGGGGGAACTGGGAGGGACTGGGATTATACTGGGAGGGTCTATAGGGGAACTGGGAGGGACTGGGAGGATCTAGGAAGGAACTGGGAGGGTCTTTGCAGGAGACTGGGATGATACTGGGAGCATCTGTGGGGAAACAGGGTGGGGACTGGGATGATGCTGGGAGAGTTTATGTGGTAACTGGGAGGGACTGGAGTGATACTGGGGGAGGAGGGAGGGTACTGGATAAATCCCAGGGGGATAGTGGGACTTACTGAGCAGTACTGTGTGTGTGTGTGTCTGTGTCTGTGTCTGTGTGTGTGTGTCTGTGTCTGTGTGTGTGTGTGTGTGTCTGTGTGTGTGTGTGTGTCTGTGTGTGTGTGTGTCTGTGTGTGTGTGTGTGTGTCTGTGTGTGTGTGTGTGTGTGTCTGTGTGTGTGTGTGTGTCTGTGTGTGTGTGTGTCTGTGTGTGTGTGTGTGTGTGTGTGTGTGTGTGTGTGTGTGTCTGTGTGTGTGTGTGTCTGTGTGTGTGTATGTGTGTGTCTGTGTGGTGTTGTACTGGAGAAGTACTGGCGGGGCTAGGTGGGGATGCTGGGATGTAACTGGACATATTGGGATGTACTGGGACAAACTGGGACATACTGTGGGGGGGGTGTTGTGTCCCGGAGCAGGACCAGAACTGCCCTGAGTCTGCACCGTCATTCCCTGACTCGGAGACCACAGAGAGAGGTGGGGCTGAGTAGTGGAAGGAACTGAGGGATGTCTGGGGAGACTGGGAGGATCTGGAATGATACTGGAAGGGTCTGTAGGGGAGCTGGAAAGGACTGGGAGGGATGCAGGAATACTAGGGGGTACTGGGAGGCTCTGGGGTAAGATAAAGGGCAGGCAGTGTGAGGCACTGCAAGGAACAGGGAGCACTGGGGAGGGCAGTGGGACTTCCAAGAAGGAACTTGGGATGGAGGTGAGGAGGCAGGAATTACGAGCACTGTAAAGGAACTGGGAGCACTGGAGAAGAATGGGAGAAGATGAGATCACCAAGTATGGACTTTGGATGGGGCTGACTGGGAGGACTGGAGAGGAACTGGAAGCACTGAGAGGGAACTCTAGATGATGGAAGCACTGAGGATGGACTTGGGATGGGCCAGCTGGGAGGAGTGGGAGCACTGGAGATGAACTGGGAGCACTGGGGAGGAACGAAGCTGGATTGACCAGGAGGAAGTGGTAGATGTGGAGAAGAACAGGGAATGATGGGTTCACCAAGGAAAGAACTGCAATGGGGTCAACTGGGAGGAACTGGCAGCATTTGGAGGGTCCGATCCTTTCTACCCCACCCAGCCCTGTCCAGCGCCACCATGCCTGATGTGGAGATGGCTGAATTTGGGGAGGCCGCCCCCTATCTCCGCAAGTCGGAGAAGGAACGGTTGGCTGCCCAGACCCGTCCCTTTGACCTGAAGAAGGACATCTTCGTCCCTGATGAAAAGGAGGAATTTGTCAAGGCCACCATTGTCAGCCGTGAGGGCTCCAAGATCACTGCTGAGACCGAACATGGCAAGGTGGGGGAACCCCAGCCACACCCGGGACACCAGAACCTCAAAATAGCAACAACATGGCGCACAAAGAACCCAACTCACCTTCTCTAGAATCCAAGAAACATCTAGACCCCAAAATGCCTTCTGCAGCACCCACTGGATGCTCAGATTCCACAGCATCTTCTCTAGAACCCAGAAAATATCTAAACCCTGATCTACCTTTCTACCTAGACCCCATCCAACCTCCTCTATTACCCCAGAGACACCCAGACCCCAAAACATCTTCTCTATCACCTAGACCTGCTCAGGCTCTCAAGTGAACACCCAGATGCCCAGCTCCCAGCCCTCTGGGAGGGAACAACTGGGGCAACTCCTTGCCCTGTGTTCCTGCTCCATGGGGTCCTCCTTACCTTGAGCAGACAGTGACGGTCAAGGAGGACCAGATCATGCAGCAGAACCCCCCTAAGTTCGACAAGATTGAGGACATGGCCATGCTGACTTTCCTCCACGAGCCTGCCGTCCTCTACAACCTCAAGGACCGCTACGCATCTTGGATGATCTATGTGAGTTGGGAGCCCATGAGGTTCTTCAGACCCCATCCAGAACTCAGATGCCCCTTCTGTAGACCCCTTGGACTGCATAGATGCAAGATCTCCCTTCTCCAGATCTCATGGTCCACCTATAACTGGGATGATCCTTCTTCACACCTCTTAAGCCACCCAGATCCAAGATATCCCAGATCCTTTGGGCCACTCAAAACCAGGATGTCCCTTCTCCAGATCACATGGGCCCACCCAGAACTGGGACATCCTCTCTCCAGATCTCTTCGGTCCCCTACACTCAAGATGTCCCATCTCCAGACCACAGGGGTCACCTAAACCCAAGATATAGCCTAGCCACAAGAGGTCACTTCTGCAGACCCCTTGGACCACCTGGTGGGGTGGCACCTCCTGGCTCTGACGCACCTGCTCCTTTCTCCAGACTTACTCAGGGCTCTTCTGTGTGACTGTCAACCCCTACAAGTGGTTGCCCGTCTACAATGCCGAGGTGGTGGCTGCTTACCGGGGAAAGAAGCGGAGTGAAGCTCCACCCCACATCTTCTCCATCTCTGACAACGCCTACCAGAACATGCTAACAGGTAGAGACCTTCTACAGGGACCCCATAACCATATTCCCTGATCCTTTTTGGGGAGCAGGAGATATGGTGCAGAGCCAAGGTGAGTTTCAGAACCTCATATTTCTTCTCCTCATCCCACCAGATCGGGAGAACCAATCCATCCTCATCACGTGAGTGATCTCATCTGTAAACACTGTCTTAATCCTGCTCACAGCTAAGACCCCCACACCTGGCACATAGCCCCTTCCCTTCCCTCTTGAAGTCATGCCCATTGGCCAACCCTTTATCACTACATGGACTTGTCTGTGGAGGTCCATTATCCATCCCTCCTCAGTGAGTCCCCACCCTCAGCACCATAGCACCAGTATCCAACCATTGCTCTCCTTGGCTACCTTCAGCGGAGAATCCGGGGCGGGGAAGACTGTGAACACCAAGAGGGTCATCCAGTACTTTGCTGTCATTGCTGCCATCGGTGACCGTGGCAAGAAGGAGGCGGGGGCCCCGGGCAAGGTAATGGCAGTGAGTGGGGGATGACACCCTGGGGTGTGGCTAACATTCTGGTGCTGTCTGTCCAATGAATGACACAACCAACCAGCCAAACAATTACCCAACCAAACACCCAAAAATCCAACCAACCATCTATCCAACCTTCCATTCATCTCTCCCATCCCCATCCAACCAATTAACCATCCCTCCATCCACCCACGGCATCAACCCACATCCCTGTCCATCAATCCAACCACCCACTCAAACCTTCACGGACTGCTGTGTTCTCCCATCCATTCATTTCAACCTCACACCCTTCATCCCCTGCACTTTACTGTGAGAATCCCCCTGACACTGTCCCACTCCATCCAGGGCACCCTGGAGGACCAGATCATCCAGGCCAACCCTGCCTTGGAAGCCTTTGGCAACGCCAAAACTGTCCGGAATGACAACTCATCTCGATTTGTGAGTGCTGGGGGTGGTGTCTGTGAGGAAGAGTCTAGGAGGTGAAGTCCGTGGGGAAGGGTCTGTGGGTTGGGGTGTTCTGGGAGAAGAAGGCCATCTCCACCTCCTTCCACTATTCTTCCAGGGGAAGTTTATCCGGATCCATTTTGGGGCCACTGGGAAGTTAGCATCAGCTGACATTGAGACCTGTGAGTAGGTTGAGGGGTCCATGGACATCTTGGTGTCCACCATCCCTTCCTCTATCTACCTCTCCATCCCCCTGTCCATCCTTCTACTATGCCACCATCCATCTACCCTTCCACATCTCAAGTCTTCCTCCATTCATCCATCTGACCCTCTATCCCCTCATCCCAACTTCCACCCATCTTCTCTTCATCCCCACTCCAGACCTCCTGGAGAAGTCTCGTGTCATCTTCCAGCTGAAGGCTGAAAGAAACTACCACATTTACTACCAGATCCTCTCCAACAAGAAGCCAGAGCTGCTGGGTGAGCCATGCTCCCACCCTATCCGCAAATACCTGATCCCAAATCCCTTTTGGGACCTGCCTGTCTCAATCCCTTTTTCTCCTTTCAGACATGATGCTGGTGACCAACAACCCCTACGACTATGCCTTCATCTCCCAAGGAGAGACCACAGTCCCATCCATTGATGATGCAGAGGAGCTCCTGGCCACGGATGTGAGATGGGAGGCCATCAGGCAGTGTAAATGTGTCTCTGTGGGCTGGAGAAGATCTTGAACACATTTTTGCCCCACAGAGTGCCTTCGATGTCCTGGGCTTCACCCCAGAGGAGAAGAACTCCATCTACAAACTGACGGGAGCCATCATGCACTTTGGCAACATGAAGTTCAAGCAGAAACAACGGGAAGAGCAGGCAGAACCAGATGGCACAGAAGGTTGGGTCCAACCAAGGTTGAGGTGGAAACTGGGGTGAACTCCATGATCCTTCCAGGTTCATATTTTCTCTTCTTCATCCTCAGAGGCAGACAAGTCAGCTTACCTAATGGGGCTGAACTCAGCTGATCTTCTCAAGGGGTTGTGCCACCCTCGGGTCAAGGTGGGCAATGAGTATGTCACCAAGGGGCAGAATGTCCAGCAGGTGAGTAGGACATCCCCCAAATGTCCTCCTTTTGGGGTGACATGGTGCCATCTCCAGCAAGGAGAACACCAAGTGGCCCCTCTCACTGGTGGGGCATCCTTCTTCCAGGTGATTTATGCTGTCGGAGCCTTGGCCAAAGCCGTGTATGAGAAGATGTTCAACTGGATGGTGACCAGGATCAACAATTCACTGGAGACCAAGCAGCCACGGCAGTACTTCATTGGTGTGCTGGACATTGCTGGCTTTGAAATCTTTGATGTAAGCTCTAGTTGACTGTGTTGTGTTGACTCCATTGGATGTAGAGTTAATCCGACTGGATTGTCAGATGACTTTGTTTTCATTTGTATTGACCCTGTTGGGGCTCAGGTTGACCCCACTGAACATATTAGTTCAGAACACTTGTTCTGTTGACCTCATTGGCCATCTCCTCTCTCCTACCCCAGTTCAACAGCTTTGAGCAGCTCTGCATCAACTTCACCAACGAGAAGCTGCAGCAGTTTTTCAACCATCACATGTTTGTGCTGGAGCAGGAGGAATACAAGAAGGAGGGCATTGAGTGGGAGTTCATTGACTTTGGCATGGACCTCCAGGCCTGCATTGATCTCATTGAGAAGGTACCACCTTCTTCAGGGCCTCATGAGGCTGGGAAAGGGACCTTTCATTTGCAGCTTGAAGAAACCCCAAAATTGGCCAGTTGGGTTGTACTTGGTGTTCACGGTAGCCAACAAGGTCTTTTCTTCATAGCCCATGGGAATCATGTCCATCCTGGAGGAGGAGTGCATGTTTCCCAAGGCCACGGACATGACCTTCAAGGCCAAGCTCTTTGATAATCACCTGGGCAAGTCGGCCAACTTTGGGAAGCCACGCAATATCAAGGGGAAGCCAGAGGCCCACTTTGCCCTTATCCACTATGCTGGCACAGTGGACTACAACATCATTGGGTGGCTGCAGAAGAACAAGGACCCCCTCAACGAGACAGTGGTGGGGCTCTACCAGAAATCAGCCCTGAAGCTCTTGGCCAACCTCTTTGCCAACTATGCTGGGGCTGATGCACGTAAGAGGAACCTCTTTCCTCAGCATCTGGTGTTCTTTCCACCCGATCCCTGTCCTATCTCATTCATTCTTCTTCTCCAACAGCCGTGGAGAAGGGGAAAGGAGCTAAGAAGAAAGGTTCCTCCTTCCAAACTGTCTCAGCCCTGCACCGGGTGAGCGTCCAAGGGTTATTGGTGGACCCAGGGTGTGGGGGTGTGGAAAATGTGTCCCAGGGCATGGGATGACCCTTGATGGGACAGGCTGGGGGGATGCCTTCATTCCCTTCATCATATCCTCCTCCATTATTCAGGAGAATCTCAACAAGTTGATGACCAACCTGCGGTCTACCCACCCTCATTTTGTCCGCTGCATCATCCCCAATGAGACCAAGTCTCCTGGTGAGTCAGTCCCTGAAGGTTGATCCAGAGGACAGCTGGGACCTGGCCAAAGGTAGTGGTGGGGAGCAGTGCTGTGGGGTAGGCCTTGACTCACCAGTCTTGATGACCCACCAGGTGTGATGAACAACCCCCTGGTAATGCACCAGCTCCGCTGCAATGGAGTGCTGGAAGGCATCCGCATCTGCCGCAAGGGCTTCCCCAACCGCATCCTCTACGGGGACTTCCGCCAGCGGTAGGCGCAGAGGAGAAAATGTGGGGACGGGGTGGACAACCCCACTGGGGCTGATTTCAGAGGTTTCCTGTTGTCTTTGGTCACCAGGTACCGCATCTTGAACCCTGCTGCCATCCCTGAGGGGCAATTCATTGACAGCCGCAAGGGCGCTGAGAAGCTCCTGGGATCCCTTGATATTGACCACAACCAGTACAAATTTGGACACACCAAGGTGAGGTTACTTGGTCTTGGTTCTGGTGGTCCTACAAGGTTTTCATGGTGAGACCAGATGGACTCTATGGTCCCCTCATCTACTTGTCCACCTGCCCATCTCAGCTCCCTCCATCCACACTGCCACCCATCTCTCTATCACGCCTCCAAATCCCAACAGCACTTATCTGCATCTCTCCTCAAAGGTCTTCTTCAAGGCTGGGCTGCTGGGGCTGCTGGAGGAGATGAGGGATGAGCGCCTGGCCCGGATCATGACCCGCTTGCAGGCCCAAGTCCGTGGTTTCCTGTCCCGTCAGGAGTTCAAGAAGATCCTGGAGCGCAGGTAGGTGGTGAGATGGAGAAAGTGTTGCATCCATGTTGAGTGAAAGCCCCTGGTGACTCACATCTTGATGTGGCTCTTCCAGAGACTCACTGCTAGTGATCCAGTGGAACATCAGGGCCTTCATGGGGGTGAAGAACTGGCCTTGGATGAAGCTCTACTTCAAGATCAAGCCCTTGCTAAAGAGTGCTGCGACGGAGAAAGAGATGCAGGTAGGACAGGGCCATGGGTAGGGAAGGTGGGTGGGTGGATGGAGAGAGGAAGTGGTATGTGGTGACGAAAAAGAAGAAATGAGATTTACATGGCACCTTTGTGCCTCCCACAGAACATGAAAGAAGAATTTGCGCGGCTGAAGGAGGCCTTAGAGAAGTCAGAAGCCCGGCGGAAAGAGCTGGAGGAGAAGATGGTCTCCATGCTGCAGGAGAAAAATGACCTTCAGCTCCAAGTGCAGGCTGTGAGTGACCTAGATGTCCCAGCCCCGTGCTCCTTTTTCATTCACCTCAAACCAAGCTTACCCCTTCCAGGAGCAAGATAACCTGGCTGATGCTGAGGAGCGCTGTGACCAGCTGATTAAGAACAAGATCCAGCTGGAGGCCAAGGTAAAGGAGATGACTGAGCGGATGGAGGATGAGGAGGAGATGAACGCTGAGTTGACAGCAAAGAAGAGGAAGCTGGAGGATGAATGCTCAGAGCTGAAGAAGGACATTGATGACCTGGAGTTGTCGTTGGCCAAGGTGGAAAAGGAGAAACACGCCACTGAGAACAAGGTGAGGGTGGGGAGAGGTCTTGAACTAAAATTGTGCGGAACTGGGCTGACTCAAGCCAAACTGAATAGAGTCTGGTGAAGACCCAAGGCTGGTTGGGTTGGATTGCCAAGAATCAAGGCTGTTTGGGCTGCCAAATTCAAGGCTGGATGAGTTGGGTCATGAAGACCCAAAACTGCTTGGGCTGGGTTGTAATTGCATCACCAAGAACCAAGGCTGGTTGTGTTTTTCTACATCTCCTGACTTAGACCCAGCTTCACAAAGAGCAAGAACAACCTCCTGTCTCTTGTCTTACCTCTGGTACTAAGCTGGAGGCCTGATATTCCTCCTCCTGCAGGTCAAGAACCTCACAGAGGAGATGGCCGGCCTGGATGAGACCATTGTCAAGCTAACAAAGGAGAAGAAGGCCCTGCAAGAATCTCACCAGCAAGCACTAGATGACCTACAGGCAGAGGAAGACAAGGTCAACACCTTGACAAAGGCCAAAGTCAAGCTGGAACAGCAAGTGGATGACGTGAGTATAGGCCACTCCCACGATGGGCACATAGTTGGTCCCTTGGGGTGTGGAAGTCCTTCTGGGATGTGTGTTTGTGGGGGCTGATGAGTGTGTCTCTTCCTCACTTGCAGCTGGAGAGTTCACTGGAGCAGGAGAAGAAGATCCGGATGGACCTGGAACGAGCCAAAAGGAAGCTGGAAGGTGATTTGAAGCTGGCTCAGGAGAACATCATGGACCTGGAGAATGACAAGCAACAATTGGATGAGAGGCTGAAAAAGTAAGAGCCTGCACACTTGCTTGTCCTTTACCTATAACACCTCTGCTGAGCATTAAGAAAAATGGCTTACTGGTGTTTCTCCCCACATCTAGGAAAGACTTTGAGCTCAATGCCCTCAATGCCAGAATTGAGGACGAGCAAGCAATTGCAGCCCAGCTCCAGAAGAAGCTCAAAGAACTTCAGGTGAGGTGGGCTTCAGCTTGGGGGTCAATCAAGAGGAGGAACTAGTCCTTCTCATTATCTTCTTCACATCATTTTGAGAAGGACCTAAACCAGTGTGCCACCCACCTGAGGTTGGAAGCCCATGGCCTGTCCCTTGTCCCAGAACCTCTCTGTCATTTATTGCCTTGAAATGACTCATGGGCTCCTGGACAGATTGGCTTTCGTGGGGGTTGAGCTGAGCCAACGGGTTTGGAGTACTCCAGGTAGGGGGAGCATCTTGGACTGAGCTGAGCAGACCATCTGGGTTGAATCACCTTGTCCTTAGAGAAGTTTGTGCTGAGTTGTCTGTTAGTCCAATTAGCTCTAGGACTGGTTGAGCTGAATGTCCCCAAGACAAGTTGAGTTGAAGAATTTCAAGGTAATTTGAGAAGGTGGAGTGTCTTCAAATAAGGCCAGGTTGGTCTGGAGAGCTCAGATCTTGACTAGGTTGAAGAGAACTGAATAGGATTGAGACTGGTTGAGCTGTCTGGGTTGAGCTGAAGAGTCTACAGTTGGTTGGGTTGACTTGAATTGACTTAAAGACCCTCCAGCCTGATTGGCTTAGTTGAGTGGAGGAGTTGGGTGAAACCAAGTCTGCTGAAAACATGTTCATCCCTGGAGCACAGGCACGAATTGAGGAGCTGGAGGAGGAGCTGGAAGCAGAGCGGACAGGCAGAGCCAAGGTGGAGAAGCTGCGCTCAGACCTGTCACGGGAGCTGGAGGAGATCAGCGAGCGGCTGGAGGAGGCGGGTGGTGCCACTTCAGTGCAGATTGAGCTCAACAAGAAGCGGGAGGCAGAGTTCCAGAAGATGCGGCGGGATCTAGAAGAGGCCACGCTGCAGCATGAGGCCACGGCTGCTGCGCTGCGCAAGAAGCACGCTGACAGCGTGGCCGAGCTCAGTGAGCAGATTGACAACTTACAGCGTGTCAAGCAGAAGCTGGAGAAGGAGAAAAGTGAGCTCAAGCTGGAGCTGGATGATGTTGGCTCCAACATGGAGCAACTGATAAAGGCCAAGGTAGGAAATAGGTCTCCAGCCATGAAGGAACAACACTTCCACTGCCCTCTCAAGGTTCCTTTCCATCTTCCTGCCCTTCCTGTTTGTAGGCCAACCTGGAGAAGATGTGCCGCACCATGGAAGATCAGATGAATGAGCACCGGACCAAGTCTGAAGAGGCTCAACGTATGGTCAATGACCTCACCACTCAACGAGCCAAACTCCAGACGGAAAATGGTGAGAGGCTTGCTCTTCTCTAACCCAATTAACTAACTCTTGCTCAGTGGGGTGCTTTGGGGTGTATCCCACAACTGATTATCTGCCATTCCACACAACAGGTGAGCTCTCCAGGCAGCTGGAGGAGAAGGAAGCCTTCATCAACCAGATGACACGAGGGAAACTCACCTACACACAACAGCTGGAGGACCTCAAGAGGCAGCTAGAGGAAGAAGTCAAGGTAGGGCTTTGTTGGAGAGGTCAGTGGGGCTGAAAGACATCTCCAGTGTCAAGGATTGTTGATTTGGGATTGAGACATGCATCATGTGCCTGCCCTCACAGTAGGAGAAAATGAATTGAGGGTCCTCAGAAGTTCAGTAGGGTTGGTGGGTTACAAGGAAGTTGGGTTGGGTTAGGTTGTGTTGGGATGGATTGGTTGATTGGTAACTAGGTTGTTGGAGTTGGAGAATGCCAATATAGCTCAACTTGATATGGACCCAACTTCTCCTCACCTCATAACTCTCTCCCCTCCCAGGCCAAGAATGCATTGGCCCATGCTCTCCAGTCAGCTCGGCATGACTGTGACCTTCTCAGGGAGCAGTATGAGGAGGAGACAGAGGCCAAGGCTGAGCTCCAGCGCTCGCTCTCCAAGGCCAATTCTGAGGTGGCACAGTGGAGGACCAAGTATGAGACAGATGCGATCCAGCGCACTGAGGAACTGGAGGAGGCCAAGTGAGTCATCTCTCCATGAAGGGAGCTTCTATGGGGCAGGGAAGAGTGGAGACTCTTCTACAGTACAACCATCTCTATATCTGGAGATGGTAGAGCAGATCCAGAACAGAGCCTCAGGCAACCAGTGGGTGGAAGAAGAACTTGGTCCATGGGTCATCACAGCCAGATTTTCTTCCATGGCAGGAAGAAGCTGGCACAGCGGCTGCAGGAGGCTGAGGAAGCTGTGGA
The DNA here is from genome assembly GCA_013397155.1 of Irena cyanogastra. Taxonomy (NCBI): domain Eukaryota; kingdom Metazoa; phylum Chordata; class Aves; order Passeriformes; family Irenidae; genus Irena; species Irena cyanogastra. The sequence continues at coordinate 62,317 of VWZV01006579.1, forward strand.
GGCAGTCAATGCCAAGTGTTCCTCCCTGGAGAAAACCAAGCACCGGCTGCAAAATGAGATTGAAGATCTCATGGCAGACCTGGAGCGGTCAAATGCAGCAGCTGCTGCATTGGACAAGAAGCAGAGAAACTTTGACAAGGTGAGAGGACCAAGAAATGGCGGAAGGAGAAGGGTGGGAAGGGGGTAGAGAGATGTGGATCCCATGAATCAAAAAAAGGCAGGAGAAGTCCAGAAGAAAGTTGAACAACATTCAAGGGCCATGTCAGCTGATAAGGTGGTGTCCTCATAGATCTTGTCTGAGTGGAAGCAGAAGTTTGAAGAGTCACAGGTGGAGCTGGAGGCATCACAGAAAGAGGCCAGGTCCCTCAGCACTGAGCTCTTTAAGCTGAAGAATGCTTATGAAGAGTCACTTGATCACTTAGAGACTTTAAAGAGGGAAAACAAGAATCTCCAAGGTGAGATGGTGGTCCTTCCCCACCCACCTTGTTGTATTCCACTACCTTCCACCAAGTCTGATGGTTTGTCATCTGGGCAGAGGAGATCTCGGACCTGACGGAGCAGCTGGGTGGCAGCCACAAGACCATCCACGAACTGGAGAAGGTCCGGAAGCAGCTGGATGCCGAGAAACTGGAGCTCCAAGCTGCACTGGAGGAGGCTGAGGTGAGCCAAATCTCATCCCCATGAGTCCCTAATTTGTCCTAGTGTTCTCTGGGGCCCTCTAATTTCTCTCTGTCTCCACCAGGCCTCTCTGGAGCATGAGGAGGGAAAGATCCTGAGGGCCCAACTGGAGTTCAACCAGGTCAAGGCAGACTATGAGCGCAAGCTGGCCGAGAAGGATGAGGAGATGGAGCAGGCCAAGCGCAACCACCTGCGGGTGGTGGACTCACTGCAGACCTCGCTGGATGCTGAGACCCGGAGCCGCAATGAGGCCCTGAGGCTGAAGAAGAAGATGGAGGGTGACCTCAATGAGATGGAGATTCAGCTCAGCCATGCCAACCGCGTGGCTGCTGAAGCTCAGAAGCAAGTCAAGACATTGCAGGGCTGCCTCAAGGTATCCATCAGAGTTCTACCCCATAAGAATGTTGATGCGGAGTAGGTCCGACCACCCCAGAGTGGAAGAAAGGTAGACCTTGAGCCATTTCCCCACCATCCCCATTCACTGTCTTCCCCCTTGCTGCCTTGTAGGACACCCAGCTGCAGCTGGATGACATGGTACGGGTCAATGAGGACCTGAAGGAGAATATCGCCATCGTGGAGAGGAGAAACAACCTCCTCCAGTCGGAGCTGGAGGAGCTGCGAGCGGTGGTGGAACAGACTGAGAGGGCCCGTAAGTTGGCCGAGCAGGAGCTGATTGAGGCCAGCGAGAGGGTCCAGCTTCTCCACTCACAGGTGAGACCTCACATACCTTCAAGGAGAGAGGTTACTTCCATCCATGGGCGTAAGCTTCTACGGGGTTGAGTTACCAAGATCTCCAGATCCTTTAAGGTTGCAGAGTTGTCAGGGAATAGGAGAGCATCAAGTACTGGGGTGTTGAAGAAGGATGGGTCAGTAGTTCAAGAGACACCTCCTGAGATCCTCTCCTCTAACTGCAGAACACCAGCCTCATCAACCAGAAGAAGAAGATGGAGGCCGACATCTCCCAGCTGCAGACAGAGGTGGAAGAGGCCATCCAGGAGTGCAGGAATGCTGAGGAGAAGGCCAAGAAAGCCATCACTGATGTGAGTACCATGGTGGGACCTCCATCTAGGACACCTTCCACTGGAGGGTGATGGAGGGCAAGCTCTGGTCCTCCTTCCCTGCTTGCTTCTCTCCTTGGGCAGGCGGCCATGATGGCAGAGGAGCTGAAGAAGGAGCAGGACACCAGTGCCCATCTGGAGCGGATGAAGAAGAACATGGAGCAGACCATCAAGGACCTGCAGATGAGGTTGGATGAGGCTGAGCAGTTGGCCCTCAAAGGGGGCAAGAAGCAGCTGCAGAAGCTGGAGGCTCGTGTGCGGGAGCTGGAGAATGAGCTGGAGGCTGAGCAGAAGCGCCACGCTGAGAGTGTCAAGGGTCTCCGCAAGTCTGAGCGTCGTGTCAAGGAGCTCAGCTACCAGGTGGGTTGCCTGAGCTGGTGCTGGAAGTCATCCACTCTCCCTGTGGCCTCATGGCCTTATGTCTCATGCTGTATGTGACTTAGAACACGGCTGACCTGCTGGCCAGAGAGACACGGGTGAACTAGACCACCCACTGCATGTATGTTTGGTACTGTAGTGGAATCTAGAACATTTTCTGGGTCATAAGCCACCCAGGCCACCTCTCGGTGTCCCAGCATCCATGGGGTCTTTGCATGATCCAGAACCTCATGTGGGACCTCATCAGGGAAAAGAAGATACCTTCACATAGGGAGACAACCCACTTTCTGCACCACAGTTGAGGCCACCCACAGATCTAGAGAAGCTCCACTCCCCAAGAACATCATTAACTGTCTCCTGACCCTCATTGCTCTGGTGGTGATTCAAAGCACAGGTAGGGTCATGTCCTGACCCACGTGTGTCTCACCCCACAGACAGAAGAGGACCGCAAGAACCTTGTCCGCCTCCAAGACCTTGTGGACAAGCTCCAAATGAAGGTCAAGGCCTACAAGCGACAGGCAGAGGAGGCGGTGAGCACTGGAGGGACATCTGTGGGACCACCCCTCAGGAGGGGACAGTGTGGGATTGGGGTGTAAGAGAGGATGTGGGGAGTAGCAGGGAACCTTGGAGTGGTCAAGGGGTGGGGTGTCAGGGGGTGAGGAGAGTAGATTGACAGAAAGTGGGGAAAGTGGATGGGTGGTGGGATGTAGAGATGGTGGTGGGAAGGATGGATGGATGGATGGATGGATGGATGGATGGATGGATGGATGGATGGATGGAATGTGAGATGGAACATGAGATGGATGGTTTGTTGAGTAGACGGTTGGGTGGCTGGAAGACGGGATGCCTGGAAGGACAGGTGGGTCCATGGTGGGCCAGATGGAGCAATAAGAAGATAGGATGGAGGAACAGCTGGCAGGGTGGCAGGAGAGCAGACAGAGCTGTGTGGGAGCCTCACTGGTGTCCCTGCCCCCTCAGGAGGAACAGGCCAACTCCAACCTGGCCAAGTTCCGCAAGGCGCAGCACGAGCTGGATGAGGCAGAGGAGCGTGCCGACATCGCCGAGTCCCAGGTCAACAAGCTGCGGGCCAAGAGCCGCGACATTGGAGCCAAGGTGGGACTTTCCCCTGCCCTACAGCTGCCCCATGGCTGCCCCACAACTTCCTTATGCCCTAAGTCCCTTTTTCTCATTCTCCATCAGAAGGGACTCAATGAAGAGTGAAGCTCTGGACCCCCAGCAATATCCCCTGGACCTCCAAGTGGCCCGCCCCCACTCCCAGCCTCCTAACCTTGGAAAGCCAATAAAAAGCATTGAGCAGCAGCTGTTTTTGTGGGGCTGTGTTTGTGTGGGGAGGGTGGGGTTTCGCCATGGCATGGCACCCACAAGATGTCTGTAGCCCACACAAGATCATCAACCACTGTGCAGCACAGCGTGCCCCACAGCATGATGCAACCAGACCCACGGTGCAATGTGATGTGAACCATGAGCTCAGCCTTGAGCTGCCCCACAATGTATCTGCTGTGGGGCAGACACTCTATCTGCTCCATGGTGTTTTGTAACCTCAACCTGCTCCACACCAACCTAGATCCATGTGGGGGGAGAGACACGCCTGGGGGCAGACGTGGGGGTGGGGAGGGAGGGACCCCAGGAGGTGGGGGACAGCATCTGGGATCCCCACATATGGGGTAGAGCCTGAGTGGACCCTTCGGGCATGTTTTGGATCCTGAGGTTGCACCCTCTCCTGCTGCAGGTGCTGAGGTCCCTCTGTCCTGGCCTTAGTGCTCCCCTAGCCACCAGCTGCTCTGTCCCATCGCACACCACGTCCCACAACCTCCCGTTCCCTACTGACATTCTGTCCCATGTCTCTCCATTGCTCCGGACTTTCCATCCATCACCCCACCACCTCTTGGCCCACCAGCCCTGTGTCCTCCATCTCCCATAGTCCTTCTGCCTCCTACATGTCCCCCTGGTCCCTGCGAGTTCTCTATGTCCCACTGTCCCTCTGTCTCCTGCCTGTCCCTCCCCCGTTCCCCCCTCACCCTCCCTTCCCCCGTCCATCTGTCGCCGCCCCATCCCTCCCGGTCCTGGCGGCGCCGCATGATGGACCCCAGGGGACCCCGGCGTCCGGGCGGCTCCCCTCCCCCGCCAAATTCGGACCGAGGAAGGGTGGGGTAATGTCTCTATGGGGCCGTATGTGGAGTCTATGGGGCTATCAAAAGACTCTATGGGGATCTGTGGACACTTTCTATGGCTCTACGGAGCAGTTATGGAGCTCTACAAGGGCTCTGTGGGGCAGAGGAGATGGTCTGTGGGGCGGGGGGGGAGGATCTATGGGGCACAATGGGAAGGTGGGGACCTCCCCGCCCGCGGGAATCTGTCACCTCGCGGGAACACTTGTCACCTCCTTGATGACAAAGTGGACATGGTGTTCGGGGACTGCTGCCAGACCCCCCTGTCCCTCAGACCCCTGCCGGCCCCACGGCGCCGCACGGGGCGGGGGGGACGAGATAACAATCTCCTCCCCACTCTCCGGCCGTGTCCCAATATAGACCTGGCAGGGTAGAGCTGTCACCACCCCATGGGTGACAGGACATTGGCCAGGGACCCAGGCATCTGGGCCCCATAGGCACCCCCCTCACAACGTTCTGCGGAGTCCTGGCCCCATAGATCCTCTCCATGCACAAAGAACCGAGGCATCTGGGCTCCATAGATCCCACACACACAAGAAACCCAGGCATCTGAGACCCATAGAATCATCACAAACCCCACCAAAGCACCCTGGTCCCCATAGATTGCCCACACACACAAGGGACCCTGGTGCCTAGGCTCCCTAGTTCCCTGCCCCCCACACAAGGGATCCAGGTATCTGGGCTCCATAGACACCTCCTACACAAGGGACTCAGGCATCCAGCCCCCTAGCCCACCCTACATCCCACCCCTACAAGGGGTCTGGACAGCCCTTGCTCGCCCCTATAGCTCTGCCCCATAGATTCATCCTGTGGGGTGAATATGTGGGCCCTGGATGCCAGGGTCACTGGAGAGATGCCACCTTGTGGCTGGGGAAGCAGAGAGGAGGCCCCCCTGCTTCTCCCTTATCAGCCACCCCCTCCCCAGGAATGCTCCTCCCCTCCCCATCCCATGATGGTCTATAAAGGCTGTGGGGCTGCAGGGCTGGCATAGGTGTTGGCGTGGGGCAGAGAGGGAGAGGGTGGGGGACATAGTGGGAATGTGGGATGTGGATATGAAGGGCTGAGGGAGGATATGGGGGGCTATGGGGTGCACAGGAGGGTTATGGGGCATATGGGGATCTATGGGGCACAGGAATCTGTGGGGGATATGGGGCACAGGGGGCCTATGGGACACACAGGGGTTCTCTGGGGTCTGGGGACCTGTGGGGTACGCATGGGGTTATAAGGCACAGAGGACCTAAGAAGCACTGATGGAAACTGTGGGGGAAAGAGACCTATAGGGGGCACAGGAATCTAGGGGACACTGATGGTCTGTGGGGCACCTAGGGGGCCTATGTGGCACAAGCAGGGCTATGGGGCACATAGGGTCTCTGTGGCAAAGTGATTTATGGGGCACAAAGGGGTCTATGGGGCAAAGAGGGTCTGTAGGGGCTCTATAGACCTACTCACCCTCCACATGTTCTTCCAGCTCCCTTCATCTTACCTGCTAGATCCACAGACTCCAGGTGAGGGTGATGCTGTGGGGCAGCATGGGGATGGGTGCTTCGGGGGTGGGGGGGGTGAGGCTATGGTGCTATAGGGTGTATGTGTTGCTGTAGGGTCTGCACATCGTATGGGGATCCATACTTTGCTATGGGGGTCTGCATGTGGGGCTGTGCAGGACTCTAAGGTTCCCTGCATTTTTATAGGGGTCCCTGCACTGCTGTGGGTCTCTGTGCATCATTGCAGGGATGCCTGAATCACTGTGGGGGTCTCTGCGTGGCTATAGGGGTCTTTGTGTTGCAGGGGTCCATGCATCATTCCAGGGGTTGGTGGTCCCTGGTTGTGGAGGTGCCTGCATCAGTACAGGAGTCTGTACATGAGGCTGTGCATGGGTGTTGGGGTCCCTGCATGACTATAGGGGTCTGCCTACAGCTATAGGGCGTCTGTGCACTGTATAGGGCTCAATACATGGGGTCATGAATGGCTATAGGGTTCTGTGCATGGGATCATATACAACAACGAAGTCCTGTACATCACTATTAGGGGTCCTTTAATGGCTATAGGGGTCCCTGCAGGGAGTCCCTGAATCACTACAGGAGTCTGTGCATGGGGCAGTGCATGACTCTGTGGGTGTGCAGAGGGCTA